>PVIC010003042.1:59874-71828 GCA_004025085.1 Thryonomys swinderianus
CTATGGTGCCCAGGCAAGCCGCCGCGAACTCAGCAATCCTCCTGTCTCTGCCTCTTGAGTGGTGGGATTACAGGCGTGAGCCACCACGTCCGGCATTGTGGTATGCGGTGTTGATTGTTGGTGGGCGTGTCTCCACGCCCAGCATTATATGTGGTTACCGGGGATCAAACTCAGGACCTTGTGCTTGCGCGGCAGGTGCCAGAACCACTGAGCTAACCCTCCGGCCCCCTATTCTCTAGCTTTTTTAAGACTATAAATTAATTTTGGTGATTTGCTATCCTTTCCCTTTCCAAATATATACACTAATTATTAATTTTTTTTTTCTGCTCCGGACTGCTTAAATGTGTATCACAAACTTTGATGGTGACATTTTTATTTTCAGTTAAATAATTAATGGGTTTTTTTTTTCTGTTTTCATTTTCCATAACATTTCTCCTTTGGTGTATGGATATTTAGTTTCAACTCTGAAAATTTTTCAGTAATTATTATGATATTTTATTTCTACTTTGATAATACAGTGGTAAAAGAACCCCGTTTAAATTATTTTCAATTCTTTTTTAATAACTCAGAAGATAGTATATGTTCTTTGAACACCTTAAAAATGTTTTGCTATTATAACATGTTCTATAAATATCTAGTATATTCTGTTTTTGATGGTATTATTAAATTATTAACTGTATTTTTTTTTGAGACAGGTTCTCGCTTTGTAGTTCAGGCTTGCCCTGAGCTCACTATGTAGCCCAGGCAAGCCTCAAACTCAGCAATCCACCTGGCTCTGCCTCCCAAGTGCTGGGATTACAGGTGTGAGCCACCATGCCCGGCAATTTTTGTTTATTTTCTGAGTAGTCTCATAGGTTGTATAAACAGAAATGTTGAATATGAGTTTACATATTCATTTTTCAATTCTATAAGCTATGCTTCATTTGACAGTTGTATTTGGTGTATACAAATACAGAATCGCTATACTTTCTGTTATTTTGACATTTTTATCATTCTAAAATGTTCTTCTATATCTGGAAAGTTTCCATTGGTCTAAAATCTATTTTACCTTGTATGAAAATAACTGTTCTGGTTAGTCTTTGATTACATTTTTATGATGTATTCTTGCCCATCACTTTATATTTAGCCTATCTATATAATGATATTTGAAGTAGTACTTTTGTTAGGCAACATATAGGTATGTCATTTTTTAAAAATTTACTTCACCCATCTCTACATTTGAATTGAGATATTTATTATATATTCATTTAATATATGAGTTAAATCTAGTAATGTATTTTTGTCATCTGTTTGTTATTATAGTTTCTTCTCTTTTTGCTTCCCCCCTGTTTTTTTTTTTTTCTTTTGTGGGCACTTGAAAATTTTCCATTTTTAACATGTTCTTCTGCAATGTCCCAGGATGTATCTCTTCCTGTATTTGATTTAGATATTATATCATATAAGTGCAATTTATCATAGCCTTGTTTAAAGGAGTATAGAGAACTCAATTCACTGTCTCTTTACTCACTGTGTTTTATAATAGAATTGCCTTAGGGCCAGAGATTTAACTCAGTGGTTCTGACGCCTGCCTCTCAAGTGCAAGGCCCTGAGTTCGATCCTGATAACCACATACAATGCTGGGCGTGTTGACTCACGCCCACCAGCGATCAATACCACATACCACAGTGCCGGGCGTGGTGGCTCACGCCTGTCATCCCAGTGCTTGGGAGGCAGAGACAGGAGGATTGCTGAGTTCGAGGCTTGCCTGGGCTACATAGTGAGCTCAGGGCCAGACTGAACTACAAAGCGAGACCCTATCTCAAAAAAAAAAATAATAATAATTGCCTTAAAGTTTCTCCACTACATATATTTAGAGTGACACCACATGACATTGTGGTATTTACTTCACTTATTTGACATTTTGTAAAATTTGAGGAGAGAAAATACATTCTGTTATATATCACATTTTTAAAATTTATTATTTTTAATTTATTTGTCTGTTTTCTTTATTTTGGAGAATCCATTCTCCTTCTGGAATCATCTCTCTTCTTTAGGAATTCTCCGTAACATATGTTGGAAAATTCTTTGGTTTTTCCATAACCTTAGAATGACAATTTACTTTCAATATTTGTTTAGATACTTTAAAATATTCTAGCTTAACAGTCTTTTTGTTGTTTTCATTGTTCTTGTTTTATTTTATTGTGCTCTGCGCTGTCAGTGCATTTCTTATAAGTAAAATATCCATTATTTGAACGTGTTCAAGATTTTTTTAATTTTCAAGTTTCAGAAGTTTTTTCCTTTTTATTTTTCAAATATTTTACTTATTCATTTATGTCTATATTTATTTTTATTTTTGAGAAGATTTATTCTCCCTCAACCATCCCAGACAGAGTCAAATGACTAACTCCAGTGATACTTCTTCCTTAATCTCCTCAATAGCTAGGTCTATAAACGCAAACCATTATTCCCAGATCTACCTTTGAATACTATTTTTAATTGTTTTAAATTTATTGATTTTATTGGTACATTTTATATTCACATCATGATCACAATCAACATTGAGAATTTGTACCAGTATATGACATAACTTCTTATTTCCCATTCCCCTACCCACTGTACAAGCCCCTCCTCCTACATACATCAGCTTTATTTCCTTTTTTATCAACACATCTTTCCCCACATTGCTTACACTTACCCCTTTTAGCCTTTGAATATTTTCTGTTTCACAGTATCTCTCATACACTTTGGAACTCATTTACATCTTCAGTTTCTCATACCAGAGAAAAGAGACCATATTTACACATCTGTGACCTATTTATTTCACTTATGAGGATGTCTGAAGGTAGGTCCATTTGAATATGAATGACTCAAAGTTATTCTGTATGGCAGAGTAATATTCCATCGTATAAACACACACACACACACACACACACACACACACACACACCTTCATTATCCAGTCTCCAGTTTTTGGGGATTTGGGTTCTTTCCAAGATTTCACTATCACAAACTGAACTGTTATGAACATGGATACACATATATCATTGTGATATGAATCTTTTAATTCTTTCATGTATATCCCTCACAGGGGAATAGCAGGGTCGAATGGGACTTCTGATTCTAGTTTCTTTTAGGAATCTCCACACTGAACTCCATAGTAGTTGTACTAGTCTACATTCCCCCCGACAGTGGAGAAGGGTTCCTTTCTCCCCACAGCCTCGCTAGCATTTGTTGCTGGTTAATTTCAAGCTAGCAGCCATTCTTTGTGGAGTAACATGAAATGTCAATGTTGTTTTCATCTGCATCTTTCGAATGACTAGTAATGTTGAACATTTCTTTATATGTTGTGTTCATCTGCATATCTTGAATGACCAGTGATGTTGAGCATTTCTACATATGTTTGTTAGCTACTTTTACTTCTTCCTCTGAAAGTGTATGTTCATCTCAGATGTCCATTTTTGAACTGGGTCTTTAAATTTGGGGGGAGGGTGATTTTTAAAGCTCCATATATTTTCTAGATAGTCCTTTTTCTGAGAACCAGCTGGCAAAAATGTTTTCCCACATTGTTTTGTCTTTTCACTCTACCAATGATTTCTATCGTTGTGCAGAAGCTTTTTAATAGGATGAGATCCCATTTGTTGATTCCTTCTGCTAGTTCTCATGCTATAGAGGTTTAGTTCAAAATGTCTTTTTCTATACTGATGTCTCCAAGAGTTCTACCTAGCCTGTTTTGCAGCAGGTTTAATGCTTCTGCTTTGATATTTAAGTCTAATCTACACTGATTTTAGTACATGGTGGAAAAGATAGGTCTAGCTTCAGTCTTTGGCAGGTTAAAGCCCAGGGTTTTTTTGTTTTGTTTTGTTTTGTTTTTTTGAGACAGGGTCTCGCTTTGTAGTTCAGGCTGGCCCTGAGCTCACTACATAGCCCAGGCAAGCCTCAAACTCAGCAATCCTCCTGCCTCTGTCTCCGGAGTGCTGGGATTACATGCGTGAGCCACCATGCCTGACCCTGTGGTATGTGGTATTGATGGCTGGTGGGCGTGAGTTACCACGCCCAGCATTCTATGTGGTCACTGGGATGGAACTCAGGACCCTGCCCTTGCGAGGCAGGCACCGGACCCACTGAGCTAAATCTCCGGCCCAAAGCCCAGGCTTTTTTAGCACCACTTGTTAAACAGGTTGCTTTTCCTCCATTGAGGACGTTTGGCTCCTTGTCAAAGATGAGGTAACATAGTGTATCTGGAGTTGGGAAACTTAATTTTAATATCTTTTTATATTTTTCTCATTAAGACTGGGTAATTCCCCCCATTCCTCTCTATTTTCTCCATTCTGTAATTCACTTCATCCACCAAACTTTATGTCAGTATTTGTACTCAGTTCTAATTTAGTTTTTAAAAATTGCTTTTACTGGTACATTTTATACATATATTATGATCACATCCAATATTGACAGTTTGTACCAGAACATGATACATCTTGACTCATTTTTTCCCACACTCTTTCCCTCCCTACATATATATATGTTTGTTTCCTTTTTTTAACTACCAAATTTTTTTCTTTCCCTCCTTTTTATTTGTCTCTCTTTGGTAACTTGTGGTTTTTGGTAAGGCCCTTCTTCCTGAGGCTTAGTGATTTTCCATTTGCCCCAGGAGTGTTCTCACTGTCACACTGAGGCTCTTCTTGTCACAGCATTTATAATCTTCCTTAAGTAACCCTCAGCTCTCCACCTTCTCAGTGTTTGTATCTACTAGTTATCTTTTCTCTTTCATTTCAAGATCTTCCTGCTTCTTAGTGAAGAAAGATGTATTATGAGACTTTTACCCCTTTTGTTTTACCTCAGATTTGCAGCAATCCTCCAGAAAAGGAAGTTTTCCCTAAACATTGTCAGATTCAGATGAGTTCCAAGTTTTTCACTGTCTCTTCCTTGCTATCCAAAAAGGGTAGACAATTGTGGTGGCTTCTGATTACAACTTTAAATTGTAAATAATTGCTGAATTTGAATGCTATTTGGTAACTGCTTTTAAGTCAACTGTGCATACTGATTTGATTATTTTCTATGCAGAATTTCTACTGAGCTCTGCCTTTCTTGATAAACAGCTCAATTTACATTAGGATTTTATTTTATTTAGGTAAATTTGTTTGAACTAAGATTTTTGTCTGATATTATCATCAAGTGCATGGTCCTTCCATGTTTACTTTAGATTTTTCCCACTATTTTGCCACATCGAAGGAAAAATAGCTGTCCAAGTGTTGCTCTTAACGTTCTCCTTCTTAAGTGGTTTCTGGTTAATTCACCATGCAAAAAGTAGAATGGTTAATCCTTGTTTGTGGTATGAATTTTGTCTTTCCCTTGTTCCTCATTACTGCTTCATGGGGATCACCATTTTTTCTCCCCATGTGGTTTTGACTGGCACCATAGTGACGAGTAACCTTGTTAACATCCAGGAGTGATGACAATCCTGACTCCGTCTGCTTTCATCTGACGTTCCTCACTGTGGAAGACGGAGAGGTACCTTTCTCTGCTGAGTGGAGCCAGAGGCTCACACTCTTCATATCATGTACACTAACACTATGGAGTAGTGAAGGAAGGCAAATAGCGCTAAGGCACAAAGTAGCCTCATTTCTGCACAAGTGTGGAGCTCAAGATGCATCTTTGGGTCTCTCGGATACCATCTACACAGATATTGACACAATCTCATGAAATTAGACCAATTAGAAGCCTGAATCCCACCTTTTTGCCTTTCCTGTCTGGTATAGGTGGGAAAAGAAAATCCATTTTTTTTCATGGTGTTTGGCTGTGGTAGATAAGTTATTTCCTAAAAGGATTTTCTGTTTCTCTATTTAGTCTCTTTATTGTTTCTGTGCCTGGAGAGCAGACTTTTATTAGGGCTTTTTTGTCTGTGTGTATTTTCTGGCATTTCTAGCTTGGTATCCTCTTCAAATCCAAGTCCAGAATTTATGAGATAAAAGGAAAAACCAGTGAACTCACTGCTATATTGCTCCTTTGATCCAGATGTCTCTACTTAAAAAAGAAATTTCTAAATACTGGTTTTCTATACAATGAATAGACATTTTGGCTGTAGACAGCAGAGACTGTCAAAAGGTGTTTTTAAAAGTAATGAAAAGATTATCATTTGTTTGGGCTTTCAGAATGTGACTGTAATTAGAAAAAATGTTTTCCATAGAAAGTGGTGGTAAAAGAAATATCCCACCTGGACTGTACTTAACACCATGACACAGCAATTCCTTCTAGAACACTATATTCTCTGACAGAAATCCATTCCATTTTTATGGTTTCAAGATTTGCTCCGTGGAATTGTAATATTATAAATGTATATTTAGTTTCTGTACCTCATTCTTGATTTCCAGCTGCTAAATGTTTGGAATCTCCAAAGTAATGTGTCTTTTTGTGTGGTAGCAAGATGGCCGATATTTGCACTTTTAACAGGTTTCAGAATGGAGTTTGTGTGCCCAGGAAACCCAGCTTCCATCATAACATGATTGAAGCATTCAAATTTTTAGCCTTACTCTTCAAACCCCTGAGAATAAAGTAGGACAGGGGATTAAATAGCCAATGGCCATTGTTTTAACTAACTGTGCCTATTTAATGAAACCTCTAGGTTCCCAAAGTTTCCAGGCTTACTATATGAAAGTACGAAGAAGGTGGAATGAGAGAAACATGAAAGCTTCATTCCGTCTTCACATGCCTTTCACTACACATAGTCGTCTAGATATTCATCACATATGTTATCATATTCTTTATAATAAACCAGTGAACTACATGCTTCCTGAGCACCACAGTCTGTTTTAACTCACTAACTGAGCCAAAAGGGTTAAGAACTCTGATTTATAGCAAGTCAGTTAGGAACACAGGTCACAGTCCAGAGCACGTGACTGGATTGGGTGTGGGGGATATTCTTTCGTGACTGAGTCCTGAACCCAGGTGACCTATTGGTATCTCCATGTCGATGGTGTTAGAGGTGGATTGTACTGTAGGATAGCATTTGGTGTCTGCTGAAGAATTGCTTGCTGTGAAAAACACCACATTTGTCTGGCGTGATAAATGTTGTGGTGAGTGGTATGTGAAAGCAGAGAAAAATACCTTTCTATCTATGACAATATCCCACTTTGACATCAATTTTTAGCAATAAGAGGAAAAACCAAAGGGTTCCTTCCTGCTCTCTAGTCTCTCAATATTTCTAACCCAGGTCTGTATAGATATGGATTTCCTCATGTACCAAGGATATGTTCACTGGGAATAAACTGGGAATCTAATAATTCAAATTTTAATGATATCTATCCAGTGGGCAGCATCAGATCCTAGATTTTAAGGGCTCAGTCTACAAAATTGTTCATATAACAGGTGACTGTCCACTGTAGGTATTGACTAGTGTTCCTGATTGACTATAAATCAAAATTATCATGATCTCTTGGGGGGCTTGATGAATTTGTTAGAGTGACTGACTGAATTCAGATAAATACTTAGGTTTATTGGTTTCTAATACAGGATGGTAAAAAGGATACAGATGTACAGTCAGAGGAAAAGGAACAGAAGGCGAATTGTGTGTGAAGAGCTGGATCGTTTTTATGCTTTCTCTGCACACACCATCCCCTGGGAACCTCTCAGGGTTCAGCTTTCTAGAAGCTCAGTCAGTAGCCCTAGGCTCTCATGAAGCTTTTGTATAAATATCTGATTAAACCACCAGCCATTGGTAAACAACTCAGAATTTAGCTCATGTCCCTTGAAGGCTGGTGGATGTAACAAAAATGTCCAACCCTCTAATGCATACTTTGCTATTTCTGGCAATCAGTCTACCATCCTGAAGCTATTCACCCCACCCCCAGCCAGTATTCATTCACAAAGCAGGACATCAAACACCCTGCAAGTTCTAAGAGAAACAGGCAGATACCGAATCTGCACATCTTATTATAACTTGCAGTATCAAAACTCTTTAAATTATTAACATTTGACAGCTAAATAAGTGAAATTTTGTAACTTCTACAGGTGGGGAATCCATTACTTAACTAGTTTTATCATCTCCATTTTCCTGTTAACGAAAACAAAAACAATGTTGTTTCCAGGTAAATGGAAAAATCGGGTTGGGTTAAAGCAGGTAGAATAGGGAGAAACTCCACTCAGTGCAGAAAAAGACAACAATCTCAGCAGCCTATCTGCATTTCCTAAAGAGCCACTAGTCAAGTACTGCTTGGCTGAAGCTGTCTGTGGACTCAGCACAGCTGCACCTCTTTAAAGCAAGGTCAGATAAATTAAGCAAAGTTAATTTCTCGAAATGACTTTGTCATCAAACTTTTATGTCTTTTCTTCTGTCATGAGTAAAACTTCAGGGAGACTCTGCTTCTATCTCTGAATGTGGGCTGGAGACATAGAGAGGCATAATGTTCATTTTCTTTGTAAGTGGCATCGTCACTTGTCTGAACAATTCTGAGTTGATACAGTAGAGAAGAGACATTAGTATCATTGTACAAAGCAACATATAAAATGATAGGCTTCTCTGTCATTGCTGAGATCAGCACTAGGATCATATTATAGACAAATTAATGTGGTTTTTCTTTAAAACCTAGTAAGTTTCCTATATCTATGTATATCTTCATTCAACTTCTTCAACTGGGTGTAAATAATTTAGATGCATCGTGACCTCTTGTTAGAACAGAGATATTGCGCGTCTTTGCAGAGAAGAAAGCTGACAAATGTAACTGCTGGTAGTGTAGACAGATTTCATCTATCTTCTAAAGGGGTTCCATAGGGGAAGAAAACGATTTACAATTGAGAGAACGTTGACAATAATGTGTAGATGTATAGTAGTAACAGTTTTATTCAAGGAAGAGTGTATCAGTCCCTTTCCACCTTCAACCATTCAGTCACTTTCTTTCGAAAAGTTTTAGTGTATTTGAGAAATTTGGATTTCCCTGGACAGCACTCCCCTGCTTCCTTCCCCAAGCCTGCTCCTGCATATTCTCCCAACTGCAGCTGGATCAGGAGCAGCCGAGAAGGAGAGATGGATGGGAATACGATTTGTCAAGCTCAAACTGCCGAAGAATATGGTGGATTTGAAGTGTAAAAGCAAAACTAAGCCTTTCGGGTTTAGAGTTTGGTTAATAATACAGAGGATTTAAATGGGATTTTTCTTCTAGACAGTTCAAAGAGTTTCATTTCTTAGTCTGCATTTTTCCTGAAATCGGTGAAAGAGGAGAGAGGGAGTAGAAATTATCAGCCTCGTTTCATGAGGCAGAAAACTTTGTGCCATTTCTCAAATGGCAGTAGGCTTGAGAAATGACATGAACAGCACTTTATCCATGATTCTGGTGTGGCTCAGGACCCATGGTAAGAGGATTCTAATTACTAAAAGCTGGGGTGGAGAGATAATAAATCTGAATGTGTCTAACTGAACATTAATAACACATTAACCAATCTTCTTAAGTATAGCTACAGTTAAGGAAGAGATAGAGAAGATTAAGTCTCAGTTACCCAACTAAAGGCCCATGTGACCTGTTTGTTGAACAGAATATAATTTAAACTTTTGCGCAGAATGAATTCTGGAGTTCAGAGGAGGGATTTATATTTGTCAAAGAAAATATTCAGAGAAAGCTTTGTAAAAGAAGAAAGATGGAACTGAATTTCATAAGGGAAAGTTAATTTCAGTAATGCATAGAAAAAGCAAGAGCATTTGAAGGTCTGTGTGTTCCTCAGGTTGAGGTAAGCTGGGCGGGATGAGGGAATAATGGATACAAATGGAGGTATTTCTTTTTGAACAGAAGTAAAACAGTTATTGAAAAGATAGATATTTGAGTGTAGGTCTTCACCCAACCTTGTTTGAATGCCTTGGCAGGGTAACCATTGAGATTCGTCACTGGTTCTCTGTTCGACACCACTCAGAGAACAGAATGCCAGCTGCAGTGTGCACAGGAAAACATAGCATTGTGTCCACCATGACAAAGACGTGACAAAGGACAGGAGACACGGAGGATGGGAAGAGAGTTAACCGCAATGAGGGTGGGCTCCAATATCGGCTCCCAGGTCAGAAAAAGACAATGACTCAGCCTATCCACACCCTCCCTCGCAGATGTGTGTGTGTGGTTTTTTTTTAACTTTAACATTATAGCCACACCAAACTTCTGTGCAGGATGTATAGCCCTCAATCACCAGGACCCTATTTATATCACTCTTGTACATCTCCCCGATTGTACTTACAGTAGTTTTGCCAGGCTTAATGGTGACCTTTCTTTTCATGCTGAGCTATATTCTGGGTATCCGTCAGCCTGTTAAGACAGTTTGCCTAAGAAATCCTGTAACAACAAACACAAACTGACCGTATCTTTGGCTAAGAAATCCCGTAACAACAAACACAAACTGACCCTACCTGGTGATTTATTGAATAGAATGATATGTGTCATTATCCAACTGAACACACTTTCGAGGCAAATACATTCATGAGCATCATCCTTTACATATCTGATAACCACCCCCATAACATCTGAAATAATTCTCATTCCTATTCACCAAAATTCATTTCCCTTTAGAAAGACATGTAAAAGCATCTTATTCTTCAAAAACAATCTTCCTCAGCTTAAAGCTAATCTCGATACTCTCCCTTAAACTGAAATTCTTCCCTTCTTCATCACTGAATTAAATTGTTACCTTTTGGCTTGCACATAATTTAAACGCATAAGTAATGTAAGGCCTCTAATGCGTTCCCTGAAGATATATTTCTGCATCATAATGTTCTACTTAGATCATAAACTACTCAAGGTCAGTGCGAGTGCCTATTTAACTCTCCTCATGTTCTTACAGCAGCATGTACTAAGAGATCCTGAATAATTGTCCTCATGAAAAAGTAGTTGAAGGTGTTTCTCTCCTTAGCTTCGGGGGAAAAAAAAAATCAAGGTTAAATTAAAAAGTTATTAAAACAGTTGATGTTTAATGAGAAAAATACCAGTTGCACCTGGATATTTGTATTTCTTTTTATCTTGATTCAAGATTAGTTTTCTTTTAAAGAAGAGAGTACATGCTACTAACCAGTAAATATTATATAATATAGCAGAAAACAAAACATAAGCTACAATTTAGAATGAGAATTCAAGTTACTGGTGTGATTCTTGATGTGAAATTTTATAGAATCAGCAGAAAGAGGGCACTTGCTTCAGAGGTGGACATCAGCAAGGCTGACACCTCACTTGGAAGTCAGAGTTAGGGGGCAGTGTGCATCGCAGCATGTGACCTTTGTTAGAGTCTGTACACAGTAACTGTGCGATCTCAGCGGAAGCACACACACCCTTGCAGCTGACAACCTCAGAGAAGCCAGAAGTCCAGATGAATTTTGACACTGGCTAGTTGATCGGCTCCGCAGCACTCCTCCAGCCAAGTCAGGTCATTTACTTGGATTGTTAACACCCATCTGAAACAAATTATCCCCGTGAAGTTGTTAGTTCCTACTCCTCAAGACTAGCTGATGCGTGAAGTCGAATGCCATGTTTGTCCGTTCTGCTTTCCTCTTAAGATATTCAGGAGTATGGCTGGTCATAGAGATAACATGACCAGGAAGAAGTCTGAGTCCAAAAGAACTATCAAGAAGGTGAGTTGTGATCAACCTGGTCTCACAGGTTGTGCCTATTCTAGATTATACTATAGTATATTCTAATTCCTGCTCACAGAAAGGCTTTCAGAAGCTTGAGAACTGAATCAGAAGAGACAACACACGCATACAAATGCACACCTACACCAATACACACTTAATATATGCAATACAGCTTTAACATCAGTTTAGGCAACTTTTCGGAGATGTAGTCCATTCTAAAGTAAATCAAATCATTTTAAATACAGTCACTGCGTCCCTGTTGGCATTGTCTCTTGAATTTCAAGGCTAGGGATCTCTTTTTAACTCAGATAATTGCTACTGTCCCCTTGGCTTCAGAAACTTAGCTAAAGGATCATTCTTTCACTTCTGGAAAATATAATAT
>PVIC010003043.1:0-71857 GCA_004025085.1 Thryonomys swinderianus
TTTTTTTTTTTTTTTTTTTTTTTTGAGACAGGGTCTCGCTTTGTAGTTCAGGCTGGCCCTCAGCTCACTACACAGCCCAGGCAAGCCTCAAACTCAGCAATCCTCCTGCCTCTGCCTCTCGAGTGCTGGGATGACAGGTGTGAGCCACCACGTCCAGCACTGTGGTATGTGTTACTGATTGCTGATGGGTGTGAGTCACCATGCCCAGCATTGTATGTGGCTACCGGGGATCGAACTCAGGACCATTGCACTTGCCAGGCAGGCGCCGGAACCACTGAGCTAAATCTCTGTTTGCCTATTTTTTAAGTTAAGTTGTCTTTTAATTATGGAGCTACATTCTAGACACATATCCCTTATTAAACATGTACTTTGTAAATATTTCCTCTTACTCTGATATCCTGTAGTTTCTTGATTATGTCCTTTGAAACACAAAAGCTTTAAATTCTCATAGTCAAATTATTTATATTTTCTTTTGCTCTTCATGCTTTCGCTATCGTATATCTAAGAATCCATTGCCAAACCACAGATCATGGAGACATATGTTTATGTTTTCTTCTAAGAGTTTGGTTGTAGTTTTCACTCTTACATTTAGGACCTTGATCCATTTCGAGTTCTTTCTTATATTTGGGGGGCAAAGTCTCGCTATGTTGTCTGGCTTTGAACTTCTGGACTTAAATAATTCTCCTGCCTTGGCCTCCCAGCTAGTTGGGCCTATAGTGACTTGCAACAGGACCCCATTTTGAATTTATATTTCTAAGTGGTTTAAGGCAAGGGTTTGATTTTACCCTATTCCATCAGCCATCTACTACCTCCACATTACTTATTGAATGATCTGGCATGTTTGTGAAAAACCACTTAAAACCAGGCAAGGTGCTCACGCCTGTCATCCCAGCACTCGGGAGACAGAGGCAGGAGGATTGCTAAGTTTGAGGCTTGCCTGGGCTCCAGGGCCAGCCTGAACTACAAAGCAAGACCCTGTTTCAAAAAACAAAACAAAAACAAACAAACAAAATAAATAAATAAGTGGATAAATCACTTAGAATCATAGGTAAATGGGTTTACTTTGGAACTCTCAATTCTATTTATTGGTCTATATGTGTCTATACTTCTGGTTGGTTTCTTATGACTGCATGCTTCAGCCCTGGGATTCTAAGCTTTACCTCTTGCTGAGTCACTTTGGCTCTCTCTCCAGATAGCTGTTCTGGCAAAGTCCCTTTTAAAGATGTACCAAGGTTAATATTTCCTTTAGATCCATTGGGTTCATACCACAAAAGCAACTCATCAACAAGCAAGATGATGTGCTCTCCTTTTGGGACTCTTGTTCACTCTCTCTCTCTCTCTCTCTCTCTCTCTCTCTCTCTCTCTCTCTCTCCATCCTTTTTAACGTCTTCAAGGATGCCTATAAGATATGGACCAGGAATCAATTTGTGGAAATCTCTATTTAAGTCTTGCATAGAAAGACCTCACTTTAGGGCTGGGGGGATTAACCTCCGCAAAATCAGAGATATCAAGAGTCCAATTTTAATGACCTTTCATAAGTGAGAGAATGAATACACGGATAGAAAAATGTTAGTCTCCTTCTTCCACTCCCTGCCTCCTTTTAATTTAATTCATTGACCAGCTCCAAGTACCGAAGTTAATTAATGTTGAGCAACAATCTGCTGTGGCAATCTGAGAGATCAAATCCTCATAATGATAATATTTAAAAATTCATTAATATTATCTCCTGGTATCTGTTAAGCATATAATTTTAAAGAGTTGAATGGATTTCTGATTTCATAAAGCTAAAAATAATTCTGTCTCTTTTATTTAAAAAAATCATGCAAAGGGCCGGAAACTTAGATCAGTGGTTCTGGCACCTGCCTCACAAGCGCAAGGTCCTGAGTTCGATTCCCGGAAACCACATACAATGCTGGGCGTGGTGACTCACGCCCACCAGCCATCAATACCACATACCACAGTGCCTGGCATGGTGGCTCACGCCTGTCATCCCAGCACTCGGGAGGCAGAGACAGGAGGATTGTTGAGTTCCAGGCTTGCCTGGGCTCCGTAGTGAGCTCAGGGCCAGCCTGAACTACAAAGCAAGACCCTGTCTCAAAAGAAAGAAAGAAAGAAAGAAAGAAAGAAAGAAAGAAAGAAAGAAAGAAAGAAAGAAAGAAAGAAAGAAAGAAAGAAAGAAAGAAAGAAAGAACGAACAACAACAAAAAAAAAACTTGTTAGGTCACATATAAAGTAAGCAATAAATGGAATAAGAAAATAAGTTGCGTTGGAGCTTATTTGAAAACTATATTCATATCAGCATCTAGATGCTAGGGATAGAATTAACAAGGTTGATACAAATAAGAATTAACAATATTCGGGCCAGAGATTTAGCTCAGTGGTTCCAGCACCTGCCTCATAAGAGCAATGGTCCTGAGTTCAATCCCCGGTAACCACATACAATGCTGGGTGTGGTGACTCATGCACACCAGCAATCAATACCACATACCACAGTGCCAGGCGTGGTGGCTCATGCCTATAATCCCAGCACTCGGGAGGCAGAGGCAGGAGGATTGCTGAGTTCGAGGCTTGCCTGGGCTCCATAGTGAGCTCAGGGCCAGCCTGAACTACAAAGTGAGACCCTGACTCAAAAAAAAAAAAAAATCGTGCAAAACCAATGAAGAGAATAAAAAGCAGCAACACAAACTGTCATTGATCAAACTAGATGTGGTGGCTCTTCCAAAGATGATCCCCAACAGTTCCTCCCCCACACACACACACACACACTTCATGCTGCTTCTCATATCAACAGTTATTTATTTATTTTCCCCTTGGGTTACGCTAGACCTCCATCTGGCTTTGACCAATAGAACACAGCTAAAGTGATATTTTGGCCCAACAAACACAGACTTTAAGGGTACCAGTAGTGGTTACCCACTCCCTTCTAGAAATCAAGTACCACCCAATTAGAGCCCAAGCCAAATGGAAATTCTACAAGGAGAAGAAACAAAGGTGCTCCAGGTCAAAGCTCCAACTAAGCTCATAGTTTACCACCAGAATCAACTGCCAGCCCTCTAAGTGTACTATCTTGGGCATTCCAGTTCAGGTGAGCTCCCAGAGGACTACAGTCTCAAGTGACATCTCGCAGAGACCTTGAAAAATAATGATGTGGTCATTATGTATGTGTTGGTTCGTTATATTATAATGGATAATCATAACAGTAAGATAGATGAAGACCACTCCCAAGCCATAGTATTTAGAGTTGAGAATACATAAGTTTCTACAATGGATAATTTGAAAGAAGTTGCCAGTAGGAAAAGGAATAGGGTAAGGTGAAGTAAGGAACTAATATCTTTCTCTAAAGTCATTTTAACAATATTGGACATTTTTTTAAAAAACTCATCATATGTAATACTTTGATGAAAATATGTATTTTTAAAAGAACTGCATATATCTATTCATTGGAACTTCTTCCTAAAGCTATGCAGAGAATAAGATGAATGTTATCTTTGCCAGAAATTAAATTTCCCTACAACTTAAAGGTGCTCTCTGACCTTCCTATGCTAAACTTATATCCAACTTGTACTACTATTTAATGAATCCATTTTTAGCTGGGTCACTATCTTTAAACAACCATCTGTGCTTGTACAATATGCTACTATATTTGGTTATATTATTGTACCTAATGAGCATAAATGGAAACAAAAATCTCCTAAATATAACCCAACTGAGGAAAAGATCATTAGACATGACCAAAGTTATGAATCTTAACTTCATTTGATACATATCAAGGTTAATAGACCAGACAAAGATTCAGTCATGAATTTAAATTTCAACTTAAATATATGTAGAGAATTCTGGGCATGTTAGCTATTGGAGATTTTATCTAAAAGACAAATTTATGAAATGTGTAACATTTTAGCTTTCTAAGCAAGTTCACACTTATAGCATGCAAACACCAACTGGCTGCCTCTTATATATTGGATTTTTACAAGTATGTAAAAACAATTGCCACTAAAAATAGAGGCTATTCACGTGGAATTTAAAATCCAACCTTGCCTCAGGCCGCTAAAACTATAGGCATATCGCTATGTTATTTTTAATTATGTACTTCTGAACGGATAAGCAAGAAACCTAGAGACTCCTCTTAGCAAATACAACTCAATAGTACGTGTACTCTATCCATCACTGGCAAACTCATAGCTCTATGATACTGACAAACATAGGACATATCAAAATTTAATAGGACAAGAATCTCACATTAGACCTATATCATTTATTTAGTTTCTTCCCAAGTGAATACTAGTTTGAATGGTGTTGAGTTTAATGGTTGCTAAGCACTTTATATAGATTATTGGCTATCACATTTTATTTAAGGACCTGGATGCAGGTAAATACACTCACACACACACACACACACACACACACACACAAAGTGTAGAAAAGCCTATCATTTAAAAATGTAGCCACTAAGGGACTATTGCTAATTTTTATTAACTCAAGACCATCCTCATATTTTTATGACTTCCCACCTAAAATTTTTAAGTAAAGATTTTTTGGGGCAGAAGGTTCTAATAGAATAGGAGATCTCTCAGCACTCAGGAGGTAGAGGCAGGAGGATTGCTGAGTTTGAGGCCTGCCTGGGCTGCGTAGTGAGCTCAGAGCCAGCCTGAACTACAAAGCAAGACCCTGTCTCAAAAAAAAAAAAAAAAAAAAAAAAAAGAATAGAAGATCTGTCCATCACTATCAAGACATTCTAAACTTGGTGTATTCATGTGTGGGGGTATGGGCATACATGTACATATTATTCTACAGCAAGCCATAATATTCATCTTGTTCTTAGAGGTCTACTCTGCCTTGAGACATGGAATGGTTCAGAAATCTGAGGCCCACTAAGGGACAGTAACTTCTCTAGATCCTTCATGGCTAAACTAAGACACTTTGCTTTTTTTTCCATAGCACCATGGATCTCAGCCCCAAATCCATAAACTTCCTTTATGCCTAGTGGCATGGCACATACCCAAAAGTTTGTTCAAGTTTTTACTGATGAGAAGGAAGAGCATTACATTTTAATATAACCAAGTAGTAGAAATTCAGTGATGTGTGACTTTCTTCCACTGAGGCAATCTCTTTTCCAAGACTGGCAGCAGTCTCCCTCATCCATTACTATAAACAGTTTCCTTTGTGATAGATGTAAAACATTCTTGAATGCTGATGTGCACTTATATATCAGATCTTTTCAAACAGCAGTAGAATCACTGGTCCCCATCTGCTTCCAGACCCTGGCTACATAATTATTTCTCAACTTTGCATGATCTCTGCCTATTCAATATTGACTTCTTGGCAGGAACTTCCATTGGAGATGTTTAAATCTAAGCCTGCAGGTTGTTGAAGTTTGATCATACTGCTCCAGCTAGGAGTATTAAATGCTACAATCCAAACAGTTCTCATGAGTCCAATGTGTACATTTGAGGTGAACATAATTTTTGGCCTTTGCTAGTCGGAGCTCATTTAAGCCAAGTAAGCTAAATGCGATAGGCTACAAACCTATTCCAAAGCACTGCCATCTAACCTTGGTAGCTGCTAACACTTACTCTAAAAGGTACAGTTAGGGCATATCCAGAAGCGTAGCTCAGTTCTGCACAGCAAAGCCAAATTAAACTCTTAAAAAAAAAGATTTTTCAAATTCCTTTGGATTTCCATAAAGTAATGAGTGTCTTGTACAATATTTATTGCTGCAGGCTTTGCTTTGTATTTTTAACTCTCTTTGTTTCATGACATGCCATAATTATATGCTCAAACCATAGTCTAAATTTATCTTATTGTAGTTTTCTGGTAAAATACTATGTACTACACACAACATTTATATTTATAAAATCTACGATGGAGGGAAAAAGTGATTTGTTTAGACCTTTAAATTGGGGTGTGGGGAAGAGAAAGGAAAGAGGGAGCAAATTTCAGGAGAACTCTGTGTCAAAGGGTACATGTTAAATGTGCTTGCGGATGTCAGCGCATGAGGTGATAGGGTAATAATTCATTACCATCTCTTTTGTGCTGGTGTCATGGTGTCAGGGACCCCTGGTTCTCTGCCTGGCCCTGCCACTAACTAGCTGCCTGACAGCTGAAGTTTGAAAGCCTCATTTGTGAAATAAGGTACCTGGATTACATGATTCTGAAGACACTTTCTAGAATTGTAAAATTCTACAGTGCTCTGTAGAGAAGGGGACTGGAAATGTTTTCACAGGGGGAAACAAAGCATATGCCTCAGCTGTAGCAGCCTTCTAGGACCACTATCTGTGAAAATGTCTGCATTATTTTGAGAAAAAAAATAAAAGTGTTTTAAGGAATTGTGATTCTCACAAGATACATATATAGCGTGACTTTTATATTTATTGGTCCCTTTAATAACCAAAATATCTCTGTACACAAATGAATAACAAAGGAAAAACTGCCCTGCAAGATACTTATGTTTCTTAAAGCAACAATAATTAAAACAGCATGATATCAGCATTAGAATAGAGCAGCATATCAACCAGTCAAGAAAGAAGGCGCAGAAATGGTCTCTGATACACATACACATTTAGTAGATGATACAAATATTTCCAATCCATGGGGGAAGGGAAGATGGTCAGGCTATTGTTAGCTGTTTGTGGTTAAATTGGGCCAACATGAATTCCAGATGAATTTAGAAAGTTAAATGTAGAAGCTAAAGTCACAAAAACTAGAAGAAAATATCATCACAATGTAAAAAGGCATTCTAAGTCTAGTACCAGACAAAGCTATGAAGATAACAGTTAAAATATTTGGCTGTATTATATTAAAGTACTCTGCATATAAAAACAATGTCATATACAAAATTACAAGGTAAGCAACAACTTTAGAAAAAAAATACACCAGAAAATTTTTAAAGCTAACAATAGTGGATAAACATTTCAATTTAAAAAACAAAACATGAACAATCTACAAAAAAATACAGGTTTCTAGTAAATATGAGGAAAATATGTACTAACTCATTATTAACCAGAGAAATACAAAGTACAATAATACCACAAACAACATTTAAAGGCAAACAATAAATTCAGAGAAAATATTTGTTCAAAATTGGATCATGCTTTTAAAATAGCAATACCTAGAATCAGTGTAGACCATGAACTCCACAAACATATACTAAACAACAACTACCTAGTATGCACCACATTAAGTAACAAGTGCTGGAGCAATAGACATGGTCATTGTCCTAGAAGTGTCTGAGATGCAGAAAGACTAGTGATTAGGGCTGGGGTTCTGATCTTCTAGAGTCTTTGCCTGGCATGCACAGGCCTGGGGCTCCATCCTCAGAACATGAAGAGGAAGAAAGAAAGAGAAGACAGAGAAACAGAGAGAGAGAGAGAGAGAGAGAGGTATAAATTGATAGGTCTCTTTTCCAAAGTAGTTTGCCATAATGCATTAAGCATATTAGAAATAGACATGTCCTTTTTCCCCGCTATTCTATTTCCAAGAATTTACCCTCAGAAAGTTAACAGAGAAATACACAATTAACAATAATAGTAAATATTTTATGAGTGCTTGTTAAGTCCTATTCTAAGAGCTTTCCATGCACTAACTCATTTAATCCTCTCAACTTTCAAAGAGTAGTACTATACTATTTTGTCTGCTTTTATATTTGAAGATATGAAGGCACATAGAAGTTAGCTCATTAGCTGAAGGTTTACAGAGCTTATAAGAGACAGAGCCAGGATTGAAACCCAAGCAGTCCTTTCTCTTAATTTCTGTGCCATGATGTCCATGAAAGGATGTTCCATGCAATGTTGTTCACATTTCTGAACAACTGTAAGTCATCTCAACATATGCCAAGGGGATAAGCTTAGTAGGCCCAATGGAATAGTATACTGACAGTAACAATCCAGAACAAGATCATTTCTGCCTAGAGAAAATGATCTCCATATATTTCTATGTGGAAGAAAACAGTGCAAAATACTAATGGATGCAGGGGAAAATAAAGAAGGGAAAGAAAAAATTTGATGGTAAAAACAGCAAAACTGAAACGAAGCTTATGTATATGGGAGGTAGAGGTTGTAGGGAGGGCAGAATGGGAAAAAATGAGAATCAAGATATATCATGTAGAAATACAAATTCTCAATGTTGAATGTGATCATGCTGTGTATCTAAAATGTACCAATAGGGGTGGAGATTTAGCTCAGTGGTTCTAACACCTGCTTAGTAAGTGCAAGGTCCTGAGTTCAATCCCTGGTAACTGCGTACAATGCCGGGCATGGTGACTCACGCCCACCAGCAATCAGTTCCACATACCACAGTGCCAGGTGTGGTGGCTCACACCTGTCGTCCCAGCACTCGGGAGGCAGAGGCAGGAGGATTGCTGAGCTGGAGGCTTGCCTGGGCTACATAGTGACCTCAGGGCCAGCCTGAGCTACAAAGGGAGAACCAGTCTCACAAAAAAAAAAAAAAAAAAAAAAAACAAACTAATGGGGATGCCCTCTGAATGAAGAGCTTCTGAATGATTTCTTCTTTTTATCTTTGACCTTCTCTGTAATGTCCAATTTTTACATAAAGAACTTGTATTATCCTTATAATAATACATTATAAGAACTGTATGTTTTACTTTAAAACTCACTTAAGAAAACTGACTGTGCAAAGCGTTTTAGTAGCACACTCAGGCTTTGTCTTGATACACACACCGTTGCCTTCCCCCTTCTGGCTAAGCCCTAGTCCTTCCGCAAGGCCCTGCACAGGCACACAGCTCTGGGAAGAGTTCACGGACCACCAGCCTTCCCACGCTGACCCTGCCCAGCTCTGGGAAGGGCCTCAGCAGGTCTGCAGCACAGCCCTCGTCTCCTGGGTCATCTGTGGTCCCAGCTCTAGTCCCGAGCAACGCCTGGGGCAAGGCTCCTTAGAGTCCCTGTGAGGCACCTGGACTGCACAAAGAAACACACGTTTGTTAGTTTGAAAAGTCAGTGAAAAATGTCTTGGGTGAAGAAAAAAGGAGAAGAAACTGGTTTTCTAACCCTGTAAAATAGTACTTTGTTAAGTTCGCTTGGCAATTGTGTTTGAAGCTAAACGATAAAATGTAGCAATAAAATCAATTAATTAAAAACTAAATAAACTCACCAGCACAGGGCCACTTTGACAGTCCAGGAGTCCGATGGCTGTAAGCAACTGCTTTGGCTGCTCTTCTCCCCTCCCCCTTCCTAGCCCAGCCTTCCTGATTCTGTCCCACCGCACTGGCCCAGTGAGCTGGGCGCTTCTGGAAAGGAGGATCAAACCGTTTGCATAGCTGTACCTAACACAACGCCTGAGGCCTGCTTGCAGATCGCATTTAACGACAAAGTTTCCTTAGCCAGTGACTGGACCTGAAGGGCCTGAAGCTTCTTTGAAATAAAGCCATGTGGCCAGCGGGAGAATTTACTGTGCCCTTCGCTGCCTGCTCTGTCAGTGCTGAAAAACCACCATTGCACACTTACCCTATAAGTTATTTTCCCTCTTTCCAAAGGCAAAAGCGAAATCCCTCCTTCTAGTCCACGCATCACAACTTGTGGGGAATGGGGATTGGGTAAAAGTCAGGAATATGGAGAAATGCCTTAAATTTTATAGTAGGGCCTGGCCACAAGAACTAATTGAAAAAGGAATTGCTTTTCTCAGAATTCAAAGTAAAAACACATAAGGAAAAAGCAAGTATGTTTACAAAAATCCCAGAGGAACGGACTGAAAAGCAAACCCTTAAGGGAACCCCATGCTTTAAGTTTATATTTTTTTCTTCCAACATTGATTCACCTCCTAGCAGGCTTCTGAACCTCAGCAGCCAGGCCTCATCTTTCATCAGTCAATACGACCAAACGAGAGCACCCTCCCCGCGGGCAGAGCAGGGCCTGCGGCATCCGATCTCTGCTATCTCCAGGTGCACACTCCTCCCCTGCCGACTGCGCACCTTGAAAAGGCCAGTTGCTTTTGGTGTGTGAGTCTCCTGGCCGCAGGCAGTATGGTTTCTTTACAGCCACAGATCTGTGCTAATCTGCATCCCCGAATACTTCACTTTCCAGCCCTTCTAGTGATGGCCAAGGCCCAAAACAGAAACAGAACTTTCCCAATACCACAAGAGTGCAGTTAGATCAGTGTCCCATATGACTCAAAGGGAACTGGAAACCTCATCAGAGAGGTAGCTTGTGAGATTTCCAACCTCGTTTCCAATCATCGGTCTCTAGGTTCATAAACACTTCATATACCCCGTGCGGACAGCATTCCAAGAGAAACTGTGGATAAGAATCTGCTTGAGGCAGTATATTTCATCTATAGACATTTTTTTTGAAGGCTCACCTGTGGAGAGCTGAAATATGACTGGGAATTTGGCCAGCCATAACATGATATAAACACCCAAAGAACTAAAGAAAGCTTTTTACTGGATGATCCATGTTTCCATTAGGTTAGAACTCAATAGAATATATTCCAATATAGAATAATCATGAAAGACAGTTCTAAGTGTATATAAGTGTACAAGAGGCTAAGCGGCCCAGATCTGAGGTCCAACAGACCCAGATTCAAAGCACAACTTTAGAAATCACTTGCTGGATTATTTTAATCTTGGTTTCCTTATCTGAATCACAGAGTTAAAAATAGTGCTTTTCATTAGGGTCTCAAAGATTAAACACAATAATACAGATAAATGCACATAGCACAGAAGCTGCTACAGAAGAAGTGCTCCAAAATGTTAATTATATAAGTTGTGATTGTCTGTGACAAAGACTGATTTGTCAATATCCATGTCACGTTCTCCTCTCTTTTTCTGAGCACTTCACGTGAGCACTGCTCTCTTTCTAAGCGCACTATTTTTCAACTGATCTAATTATCAGTAATGGTTGTGTGTACCTAATGAAACAGAAACTATAGCTACACTATGTGCATGACTTCCAGGCCTGTCCCTACAACGCAAAACCCTCTATGTTCTTTCCCCTTTCATTTGCTGAATTTTCATACCCAAGGTTCCCCAGTACTTACATAATATTAAACATAGACCAGTAATTACTACTGTAGTGTTTATCAGAAACACCCATACAGGGTCATTACATAACCAATAAAGATAACTCTACTCTGTTAAGGCAATGAATTAAGAGATTTGTTGTTATAGCAGCCAGCATGACCCTAATACATTGCCCCAGTCAGATCAGAGCAAATCCTAGAAGGTCCATAAAGATTTGTCATGTAGGAAATGGGGACATCCAAAACCATTGTCCCTGGGTCTTCCTCTACCCAGATTCTTCCAACCTTAGGCCCTGCTCTTTCAGGTGCGATGCTAATTAAAATCTATAGGACTGAATTTCTGTTGGCCTAGTCAAAGCTGGTTATCTTCATAAGAACGTCTTAGTGAAGGAAGGCAGAAATACAGACCCGTTCTACTGAACAGTATAGTACAATGGACCAAAAGCAAGAGATTCCCATTTACTGTTTCTGTAGCCATAGCAAAGTAATTAGAAACACTCCATGCCTTCATCTCAGAGGGACATTAAATTATAATATTTCACTTTGAATGAATTTTAATAGTTACGTGAAAACAATATTACTACTCAGTATTTTTGTCTTTTTAGTATATTTTGTTTTTAGAGCAGTTTCATGTTCACAGCATTTAATTGGGTGGACAGTACAGAGACTTTTTGTGCTTCCCCTGTCTGCCCCCCACATGCACAGCGTCCCCATCAAAGTGGTAGTATATTGTTACTATGTTTCTTTGGTAGTAGGGGTTGAATGCAAGGCCTTTGCACTGAGCCACAACCCTAGCCCTTGTTATTTTTTAATTCTGAGACAGAGTGCTTCTAAACTGAGAAGTTGCCCAGATAGGGCTTAAACTCACAATCCTGCCTCAGCCTCCCAGAGTGCTAATATTAACGGTATGTGCCACCACACCAGGCCGGTTTGTTACAACTGGTGAGCCTATACAAACACATCACTGAAACCAAACGTCCACAGCTTACATTTGGTGTTTCATTGCATGTGTTTGGGCCAATGCATAATGCCGTGAATTTGGCACTGTCGAGTCACAGAGAGGAATTTCACTGCCTTAACATTGTCAGCTCCAGTTGTTCATCCTTTCACTAATTCACATGTCTCAACTCCTGACAAATATGGACCTTCTTACTAACTCCATAGTTTCACATTTTCCAGGATGCCACATAGTTGGAATATTACAGTGTACAACCTTCTCAGACTTTCCAGCTCCTGTGTGTAAACACCAAAGAGAATAGTCACTGGCTTGTACTTTAAGAGAATGCTTGATGTAGAAAGAAACTGACAAATTGTCCTTTGAAGTGGCTGTACCATCTTGTGTCCTCACCAGCAATGAACGAAAGTTACACATCCTCGCCAGTATTGGTGTTATTAAAGTTTTAGATTTTGGTGATTATAACACATACGAAGTGGTGTCTTGCTTGGAATTACATTCTTCTGTTAACATATGTAGAGCATATTTGGTATGCTTATTTGCCGTCTATATGTATTCTTTGAGGAGGTACCTCTTGAAATTACTGAACCCACTTTTCATATATGTTGTTTTCTTATTCTTGAATTTTACACAACAGTTTTTGTTGACTATTCCTAGTAATAACCCAGTGAAATTAATCTAAAATCATGTATTAAGCAAGTCTTACGTGTTTTCTTGGCCCTATCAGAAACTAATGACTTTCCCCAAATTTATAATCTAACTGATAACTGTAAGAGATTTTTTTAAGCTCATAGTTATATTATGCCATTTTTTTTCTTTTTTTGCAGTACCAGGGATTGAACTTGGGCCCTTGTGCATCCAAGGTTGGTACAGTACCACTTGAGCTAAATTCCTAACCTATTGATGCCAATTTATAGAGAAGGGAGTGACTGATAGAGGAGAGAGAAGCTCAGGGAGAAAATGAAACTTAGGCTAAGCTCAAAAGACATTCAAGAATTGGCCAAGCACAGAGACCACATATGTAGATACACACAGTAATTCAAACAAAGGAATGATGCCTACATCATGAAAAAAAAATGATGGTAGTGAGCACCTCATTTCTAACACTGTTCCATTCCTACATCTGTCCAGTAATAATGATCATGCCTGAATAATGAAAATCCTCTCTTTGACAAACACTTGCTCAGCACATCCCTCCTAATATCTAATTCCACACTGTTACTCATACTATTACTCTGTGAGTAAAAGCTTAGCGACTGCATTCCACAGACAAGGAAACAGATTCAAAGGAGCTTAGTTAAGTGTCCACATTTTCACATCTAAGAAGTAGCAGAGGCAGAATTCAAATTTGGCTCTTTGCTCTTAATTGTCAACCTACACTACCAACAAACTATTTGGAAACAATAGTTATAACATTTTCAAAGGTAAGATGTTAAGATAACATCCAAATGTAAGAAGTTTTCCTTTTCCTAAAGGGGCTTGATATAACAAAAATACTCAACTGTCAGAAGACTTGCATCCAAATGCTGGACCACCACAAACTACCTATATTACTTTAGCTCTCTGAACCTCAGTTTCCTCAGCTGGACTGCTATACTCCTCATAGAACTTTTTTGGAGGTTAGAGATATTATAAATTGAAGTAACTTTGACCTTCCCAAATACAGTATAACATAATTACTTTTCTTGGTACAGCTAACTTTGCCACTGTGGTGCTGCAGTCAAATCTAAAAATGTGCTAAGGTTATTATAAAGATCACATGACGACTTTAGGCAAGAAAGCACAAGCTCCAAACTGAAAAAAGCAGTCCTATATTTTTCAACTTATTACAAAATAATATGTGCCTACTATTGAAAATATGGCACAGTGTTATATTAAATAGTTTGACCTGAAAGAATCTGAGAAATGGCAGGTGAAGGAAAAAATCTGATCTTTGGTCTTCCTCTATAGCAGCTCATGTGACCTCCTATGGGAGGTGCCTTTGTTATTCCTCAATGAAAGGAGGGCCTACACTTGTCTCTCAAGATGGAGGAACAGGGTAGGAATGTGAATAAGTAGGCTTTGATCAATTTCCCTCAATTACCACTTTTAGCTCCATATTCTTTTGTGCTATCACATTTCTCCAGAATTTTCCACTTCTCATCAAGTCTGGGATTGAAATGCCTAAATTTAACCATTCAGGTGGTTTTCATTTCTTTATGAAGGGTCTCACGTCATGTAAAATAAGGTCATGAGACCTTATTAGGTAAATTTGTGTGTTTTTCTCTTGCTATCTGTTGTTTGATACAGTCGTGCTAGTTGTCAGTTTATAAGAGTAAAAAGGAAGGAAATTCTTCCTACGGTACATAGTAATGATGGGCAATACGGATAACGTACTTAGTACTTACTACATACACCTCATTGGTCATCCTTACAACAGCCACAAGAGATGGACCACAGATCTTTGTCCAGTGGTGTTTGCTTGTTATGTTCTTCATTTGTTTGTTTGAGACAAGGTCTTGCTTTGTAGTTCAGGCTGGCCCTGAGCTCACTATGTAGCCCAGGTAAGCTTCAAACTCAGCAATCCTCCCGCCTCTGCCTACCGAGTGCTGGGATGACAGGTGTGAGTGCTTCTTATGTTTTAACTTGGTTTTGAGCCATGCAGTAACTCAACATCATTTGCTGAATGGAAATTCCACCATAGTCCAAGTCTTTCTTCAAGGCAGAGTCCTGCCTCCCCTACAAAGGCCAGATCTCACACAAGGTGTTCCCAGGACAAGGGCATAAACCAGTTCCCCCAAACTCAGCTAATCATATAATTTCACTGAGGACTCAGCCTTGGAAATGAAGGCTGCCTTTCAGCAGTAGGAGCACAGAGTCATCTGGAGCAATGGTATCAACCGTGGCTTCGAGAGTCTAGTGTCAAACTTAGTCCTACAGGCTAACTTATTATCTGCCATTTTCTCAACCCATCTTTCCAGGCTTCCTATTGTGCTTTCAGAAACCTCTTGTTTTGTTTACAATAACTAATTTGTTGCTGTTGTTTTAACTAAGAAACATGGCTGACAAAAACGGGTACTATTATTGTCAAGTTAGATAAGAGAACAGCAGCTAAGTAATATTGAAGTTAGAATTTAAACCCAGATAATATGACATGACATGTTACTAAGAAAAAGGGAAGATATAGAGATCATTCACCTAGGGTATTATTGCAACTAGCTAAATATCACACACACACACACGCACGCACACATTCAATATGACCACCTCCCTATAGGATTGTTGGAAGGATTAGTAAAGCACTTAGGACAGTGGCTGGGACAATGTCAGTGTCATTATTATTATATGACTGAAGTATTTTGGACTGCTGATGAAACCTTTAAATCCCCATCTACTGCAATCACCTATGGTTTATGAAGAAATTATCAAAATCCACCTAAATAAGGAATACTTAATATCTCAACATGAAAATACTTCAATCAAAAAAAGTTCTAGAATCTGAGGAATTTCAAAATGGCACCTGGTAGAGTCCAGAACATGATTAAAGGAGATAATTCTTTTACCTAGATTGTTTCTTTTTAAAGAACAAAAAGCTACAGATGTCTGAGTTGCTGTCAAATGAAAAGCAAAGAATTCCAATTTAGGAAGAGAAATGAAGATGCTACCAGAAGACACCCAGAGTACTTTTTCTTTCTTTTTTTAAATTGATTTTATTGGTACATTTTATATACACACCATGATCACACTCAACATTGAGAATTTGTACCAGTATATGATACGACTTACTTCTCATTTTTTCCTATTCCCCTGCCCTCCCTGCAAACCCCCCTCCCCGAGTACTTTCTTTATCCAATCACATGAACTCACAGAGACCAGGCATGAGAGGAGTCACAGAACTCAGCCCAGGCATCCTGGGCGGCCATAAGTTCCACAGATAGGGGAACTAAGGCACTGCCAGAACTCCTGTGCATCAAGCACTCTGCACACATTGCTTCATTTAAACCTCACAACATCCTTTGGCAATGGACACTATAATTCCCATTTCAAAGATGATAAAACCGAATTTCAGAGAAGATAAATGCAAGACTGTGAAGTGGCAGAGATGTGATTAGAATCTAAGTCCGTCCCACTTCAAAGCATATTCTAAGGCTCTAACATAAGCAAACAAGTTATCTGGGGGAAGCCAGAAGTACACAGCTCCAGAGAGAAGAAGAAATCTAAACACAGTACAACCTAACATAAGTTTACAGCACCAAGGACTGCTTCAAGGTAATTTTTCATATATCATCTCATGCTAGTAATCTGCTGGGCCAAAGTTTAGTGGTAAAATGCTTCAGTCAATTGTTCCCTGATATTTGATGAACTCTAAAGTGACTTTCACTATTTGAAAAGTAAAATGTTAAAATTATCTGAACTGAATGTGGTGGCTCACGGATGTAAACCTAGCACTCAAGAGACTGACACAAATCAACACAAGTCCAAAGCCAGCATGGCCTACATAGCGGGACCCCGACTTGAGAAATTAAAAAGAAAAAAACAAGAAAACACCAAAACAAAAGTAACTATGTTATACTGTTTAATAAGTAGTTGCAACCAGTGTAAGCCATGAAATAAATACTACACAAAAGCATCTCTTTTCCTTAAAGATTGACAAGAAAATACTACAGAACTTGTCTGACAATATAAAGTAGTTTCAGAAACTAAAATAAATAAACATAAGCATATCATGGAGAAGTATATAAAAGCATATGATATTTTAGGAGAAAACCAGAAATCTCAAAAATTCAAGTGTGTGGGCCGGAGGGTTAGCTCAGTGGTTCTGGTCCCTGCCTTGCAAGCACAAGATCCTGAATTCGATCCCCAGTAACCACATACAATGCTGGGCGTGGAGACTCATGCCCACCAGCCATCAATACCACATATCACAGTGCTGGGCGTGGGGGCTCACGTCTGTCATCCCAGCACTCGGGAGGCAGAGGCAGGAGGATTGCTGAGTTCCAGGCTTGCCTGGGGTACACAGTGAGCTCAGGGCCAGCCTGAACTACAAAGCGAGACCCTTTCTCAAACATACATACATACATACATACATATATACATACATACATACATACATACATACATACATACACACATACATAATTCGAGTGTGTGACGTTCCGCTTCAGAGAGTCTGGAGAAGTGGCACTCCTCTTTGGTTAGGAATACTTGAGAACCTTTGAAGAGTTGCATCCTAAATTGAGTTATTTGATCTTGTCTGCAAGTTGCACCAAATTCTTGTGTGAATTTCAGTGTGTCATGATTTTAGCTAAAACAATAGTCTTGCCAGTTAGCTGTAGGTCAGAGATCTGTACTGATTGAATTACATTTTCATTCAAAATTAGAAAAGACGTCAGTGAAAACAACTGTACTTGTTTCACCAATGCCTGCCAACTCTGACTGTCCTGACATTGGGGGCAATCAGGACAGAACAGCCAGCATTCACATTACGGCTGATGTCATAGTCATCCGTTAATGTATTATTATCTACAAAGCATTGCTTGGTGTTAAATCCTACAAAGATAAACAGAAGGAACTGGTTCAGTCACGTGACCTTAGAGAGAAACCCCACAAACTCAGGTTCTAATTGTTTCTCTCACACTGTTAATTTTGTGAAACTATTATTAGAAATTTCTTTTTTGTGCATCAAGTGAACAACTGTTGTATGAGCCAACTAATAAATTTTAAGCAGAGGTTAGACTTTATTTGAAACACACAACCGCTTTAAACTCACATAGCTAAGTGCTCTCCCAAACTCTATGTTTCACTGGGTATATAAATCTTTACTTGGGAATTCTGTCACTCTAGTAACTGCTTGACTACAATTTCTATGCAGCACATTAATGGGTGTATTTATTGCTCTTTGCCATCCCTAAAATGAGCCACAGTTCTCACAGCCTTGCCCTTCATGTAGTGTGCTTATGGCCCCTGGTCTTTCACTCTAAGTTTTACACTTCACAAATGTTCGTTCTGGAGTCTGCCTTCTATGGATCACCAAAAATCAGCCTCATTTCCTTTCACTTGGAAAATATTAAGCCCCCAATGGAGTTGTCAACTGGGCTGTGCTGGGCTCCTTTCTCTGGGCAGCCCTGCTCTGGGAATAATGGGACAATCGCAAGCAGTCCTCTTTGGCTCCCCTGCTTACAATGAGGATTCAAAAGCAAACAATGAGCCAACCTAGTCTAGTCTGGGATCTTTCTAAACTTTGAAATGTGGGCCTTTCGCTGTCCAGTAAACCTCAGGACACGAGTTTTCAGTTTTCTAATCTGGCTTCTGCTCTATTTGTCCACAAGAATGTGCTATTTATCTTTCCTTTAGATACTATTGCTAAAATATTGCTATAATTTTAAGTAGCAAAAATTAGATTATGAAGTTGCTTCTACACTGTAAGTGTAATTATGTGAAAACTATGTATGCATCTTGACAGGGACTAAAAGGAGATGAGGAAAAATGAAAACAACTTGATTTGCAGGGGGTGGCAGGACTATGAATGAGGGTTTGTTTTTCTCTCCCCTTTGGAGTTTCATTAACATTCTTAGAGGCTATAGAATCATACAGACTGTTAAAAATGTGTAACTTTCTGCAGATAAAATGTTGATCATCCTTCTGTTCATTTAGTGTTTTTCTTACATGGACAATGTTCCCTTTTTTAGATCACCTGAAAGAACAGATTTCATCACAATTTAGGGATTCTGTGCCAAGAAAATCAATAAAGACATATTTATACAGAGCCTAGCATGAGCTGGTTTTATCCAGGAATGTGTTGAGTTAATTGAAAAGGTTTTGGTTAAAGTTAGCCAGTCGGAGATCACAGCATTGTAGACAACACATACTGTGAGTATGAACTTCGTACAACCTTTCAAATACCTTTGGGAAGGCAGGAAATTGAAATATTGTGCTATATTGGCAACTAAATGGTCATTTATCATCCATGCTAAGTTTGGAATTGGAGAGAATGGTCTGGAAACTCTCGAAGGATCTTTGTTAACAATTTCAAAGTTAGACGGGTATATGTAGATTTTCAGAGCATATTTGGAGAAGAGAAAGAGATAACATCTGTGTATATTATTAACATGGCCTCTCTAATAACAACTTCGGACTGTATTCCCACCCACAAAAGCTACATTAAAATACATTAAGCTTGAGACACCAACTGACAAAAGCAAGGAAATTCACAGTTAAAGGGGAAACATGCCATATGTTCTTCAATACCTAAGAGCAACGGGGTGCATTTGGAAAGTCATTAAAGTGGCACCCAGTTGTGCCTAGGTATTGGAGAACATATGGAATCTTTTCCTCCACAAGTATAATTTTCCCTGCTCTCACTGAACGCAAGTATCAATCTTCGCTTTTTGGTCATATAGGTTTTTGTTTGTTTAATTACCATAGCATGTGAAATAAATAACTCTTAGTTCAAAAATCGACACAGTCATACAACAGAAACTGGTTTTTAGCTATTGCTGTCTGATGGGTCGTAGTTATTTGCTCTTCTTTCCCAAGGTGCCCATCACATCCTCCCATTCCAGATGTGCCCTCCCCACCAGGAGTACTGCCTTTCCTTTCCTCACCCAAGGGTTCGGTCACCCATGATGGCCGGTAGTTACATCTTAGCATTTCACTGGGTCTGTCAGCTAAGTCAGAGTTCCAAGAGCAAAGAATCTGTTTATCTGGATGTTTGCTATTAAAGTCTTTTTCTTTTTTAGATAAGGATATTAAGAGTTTTTGTGGTGGTGGTACTAGGGACTTAACCGAGGGTGAAAACTTGCCCAGCCTCTCCTCAGCCTTGTGATCTTCCTGTCTCCGCTTGCCTGGTCGCTGAGACTGCAGACACGCACCACTACTCCGCGAGATTTCAATTTCTTCTTTGGGCAAAGGTAATAGCCAGTGCGATGCAAAGAAGTGTTTATCAACATAGCTGAGTCATCTCTTGTGACATGCTTCCATTTACCTATTCAGTCATTCAGCTGTTGGGAAAATGCTGACCCAGATCCTGCCCTGGCTTGTAGGAGCAGGCAGACCAGCGAGGAGGCCAGTACCACCCGGTGCGATGAACAGTGCACAGAGCTGAGCAGGGGCGCTGATGAAGCATCGGAGCGGGCACCTCACTCGCAGGAGGGCTTCCGAAGGAGCACCTGAGAGTGTGCAACTGCCGCGCCCCATAACCGTTGTGCAGCCAGGCTTAGAGCTGAATTCATCCACGTTGTTCACAAACTTCTGCAGAGCGCCAGTGACACACCAGGCCTTGAGCTGGGCACTGGGAATGTAGGGAAAGTCCCTGTAGCTTCCAAACAGTGAAGCAATAGGAAGAGCTCAGCCCAAGTATTGAAAATAAAGAGGACCAGGGAGAGAGAGATGGGTCCAAATTGTGCACAGCATGCTTTAAACTACAGCAGTGGAGGAACGGAGAGAGCTTACAGTCTGGAGTGTGATGTGAGCAGTGTTTTACAAACATCATTTTATCATGGTCAGAGCAGAGACCCTGGGAGGGGTCGGGAGAATTAAGTGGTCCTGTCAGGAGCCTAATGAAAGACATTTAAACTCTCAACAAGGAGAGCTGAGGCAGCCGAGTAAGGAAAAAGGCAAATAACACTGAAGATACAGAACTTGGTGACTGATTGGATACAGGGATTGGAAAGACATGAATACTCCTTGGGGATGTGGAATCCACAGACTCACTGACTATTAGAGGATACCTTGGAGTTTATCCAGTTATGTGCCCCGTTAGGAACCCGGAGGCCCAGGTATTACCTGACATGGGTCAAGCAGACCAATCATCTATTTCGTGAGGCCTAATGTTTTCGGACCTCACAGTAAATTGCTTTTGCATTAGTATAACTTAATATCTAAGTTTATATAAAATATTCATTACAATTTCAAGGCTTCAAGGCTGAAAACTAATCTCAGAATTGTTTAAGCTCTCCCTATACTTTTTTTGATTTCTACATCTGCCCTGTTTGATCTGAATCCTCTGCTCCTCCGCAGCTGCTTTTAGGCTCTGAAAAGATGCAAATAACAAAGTATGGAACTTATGACCTCATGATACTGTGACTGTGAAATACAAATGCTTTATGTAGGTACTTACTTTGTGATTAAAATTTGAGTAGAAATGCAGCACAGAAATATCACATGGCACATAGTAATGGATGGAAAATCTGGGGTTTTTTCCTCCCTGGGGCTCAGTTAGCAGGCTGTAAAATAAAGAAAATGGATTCACTGACTATAGGGTTAAATAATGTTTGATAGCAATGCACTCTGAAATGTAGCAAATGCAAAAATGCTTGTGGATCAACCATCTCTTCCATAAGCATGAAGTTGTGATATTTTTCCCTGCCCTCGAATACTACCAGTGAGTTCTAGATCATTAGTGACAGGATACATTTAGAAGAAACTTGTGTTATAAGTTAACAATAATTTTGAATCTACACCTTTATATTTCTTTCTACTCATAGTTTGGACGCTGCTTCCTCAAACATGCCCTAAACGGTTTTTTCACGTGCCTGGGCAACTTAGCAAAATTCTACCACCGAATATGAGTTTAAAAAAAGGTGTGGAGCCAGGTGTGGTGGCTCCCGCCTATAATCCCAGCACTTGGGAGGCAGAGGCAGGAGGATTGCTGAGTTCAAGGCTTGCCTGGGCTCCATAGTGAGCTCAGGGCCAGCCTGAACTACAAAGCGAGACCCTGTCTCAAAAAAAAAAAAAAAAAGTGTGGAAATGTAGCTCAGTGTGAAGGTTCTGGGTTTAATCCACAGTACTGAAAAGAAATACACTCAGTAATTGCAGAGGACAATGCATTTGTATGTGATGGTATAATATTTATAAAAAATACTGAAACAATGCATATTTCATTCACCATATGCATTTTTCTCACCGACTGAGCCAATGTTATTCATTTTTTAAGGTGAGGGAGGGACAGGGTGAGGTAGGGGTGGTGGTTCCAGTGCAATCCAGAACAAAGAAATCATTGCACAGCTTGGACTTTGAACTACATTTTCCTAAGTTCGCAGCAACCCAATGATCTTGAAAGTTGAGGTCAGCTGAGAAATTAAAGAGTTTCTAAGTCTCTTTTTAAATCCCATTATATAGCAAGAGTTAGGCTTAGGGGTCTAAGAATAAAGATTTATTATTAGCCACATTGCAAAATAGCATGAACAATGTGTTGTACAAGGGTTTTGTCTGGGCTGCAAGTGTAATTCAGCACTTGTCTAGCACGTGCACGGCTTTGTTCTATCCCATGCTCTACAAAAATAAAAAAATTTTTATCGCCGGGAGTGGTAGCTCACGCCTGTAATCCCAGCACTCAGGAGGCAGAGGCAGGAGGATTGCTGAGCTCAAAGCTTGCCTGGGCTACATAGTGAGCTCAGGGCCAGCCTGAACTACAAAGTGAGACCCTGTCTCAAAAAAAATTTTTAAAAAAATTATCACTCAGAAAGGGGAGAAACTTACTAGACTTAGAGGAAGTTTATGGAGGAATATATTTTGATCAGCTGAGACCAGGGAAAAGAAACCTCCTCTCTGAGAAGGTCAAACATAGTTATAACTGAGAGAATCACAAACATCTTGCCCAGCGGTCCACTTTCACATTCGCATTCTATTGCGAGAAGAGTAATTTCAATAAAACACATTGAGAGGCCTCTACGAAAACTGTTCTCAGGTGGCACTTCTGCTGCAGCCCAGAAGTGGCACCGGAAGTGACATACTGAGAGAGCTAGGAGACTGGGAGCTAATAGGTCTGGCACTGCATGAATACATATAGAAGCCTCATGACCAAGAGGTTCTGGACCATTACAGCGGATAGTACGGGGGTGGAGTGGACGGCGCTACAGCACAGAGGGGGTCCGTCTTGGATAAACACTTGGTAAGGAATATTCCAGAAGCTAACAAGCCCTTTCTGAAGTACTGCTGTCCCAACTCTGCAGGCTGACTTAATGCTGGGGAAAAAGGACAGAGAGGGCCGGAGGGTTAGCTCAGTGGTTCCGGGGCCTGCCTCGCAAGCGTAAGGACCTGAGTTCGATCCCCGGTTGCCACATATAATGCTGGGCGTGGTGGCTCACGCCTGTAATCCCAGCACTCGGGAGGCAGAGATAGGAGGATTGCTGAGTTTGCGGCAGCTTGCCTGGGCACCATAGTGAGCTCAGGGCCAGCCTGAACTACAAAGCAAGACCCTGTCTCCAAAAAGCAAAAAAAAGGACAGAGAATGCCCTTTCCTACAGCCATGAGAAAGAGTTCGAACTTTGAGCAGAACGACTACCTACAAGCAGGTTTTAAATTAGAAGAAACTGAGCTGTCGTTGGCAGCCAGCTTCAATTTCCTACCATCAATGAGACTAGAGACGCCAGAGCTAGGTCAGACATTAGTTAACGCTACGTGTGACACAGGTGGCGCACTCGGTTTTCCAGCTTTGAATGTACAGTACTCCTGCGGAAACAATGGCGAATCTTTCTTCCCTGACAAAACTCCCAACGCCTCCCCACATGAAGCCAGGAACCTCCACGTTCTTGCAAAGCATCTTCAGCATGGAGCAAGCCCTTTGGAGATCCTAGAACCTGGGCTTCCGTATTTCCAGTTTAGAGCTCTTTGCACCCCGCTTTCCTCGCCCCCCGCTAGGATTACTGTTCAGAACAGGTTGGAATGCAGATAACAAAATATAAGGAATGACTTGTTTGGCATTAAAACATCCAGCTTTAATCCTCCTGCTAGGAATATACCCAAAGGAATTTTTAAAATCACATTGGAAAGACAGATGTGCACCCTTGTTCATAGCAGCTCAGTTCGTGATAGCCCAATCTTGGAAATAACTCAAATGCCCATCACCTGGAGACTGGATAAAGAAGATGTGTTTTTTTTTTAAAATGGAGTATTACTCTGCCATAAAGAATGACAAGATTAATTCATTTATGTGCAAATGGAGACACCTGGAGGACACACTAATAAGTGAAATAAATAGAACACAGATATGCAAATACTGGATCTTTTCTTTGATATAAGCACCTGTAGAGGTAAAGGAGCTCTAGAATGTATGATAGTTTTTGTAGAATGGGAAATATCCAAAGGAATTTGGTGTAGAAACGTAATGAGGGGGAGGAATAAATATGATTCGGAAAAAAATAAAAGAGTATGTATATAGGGGTGGGGAGGGAGTGGGTGGGCAGGGATGTGGGTAAAAATGAGAATTGATCTGTGTCACATATTGGTACAAATTCCCCAATGTTGTGTGTGATTATGAACTGTGTATATAATGTACCAATAAAGTTTACTGAATAATGAAAAAGAGAAAAACATCCAGCTTTAGTTTCAGCCCAGGCCAAATCCACTAACCTTACTCTTCCTTCATAATGAAAATACATGAGATAAGCAGCCACGTTAAAAGAGCCCTAGCAGTTTGCTTATTGGCCAGTGGTAGCTGCTGTGCTGATTGGCAGGGTCTCTGAAACACGAGGAGAAAATGCCAAGCAACACCCTTTTTGAATCTAACTCATAACTTCAGAAATGCTTTCATGAGGCCACGGCTGGCTGGTGTCTTCTTTGATGTGATAAAATTTTCAGTCATTTTCAGCTCAGCTGTAATTGCGACGTATGGGATGTGTTCAAGGCTGCCTATCCAGTGTTATTTTATTATTCTTTCAATTCACCAATAATATAATAACTCAGAGAGTCTTAACAGCTGAGCTAAAGAATGGTATATAGTGGCCTATTGAGAAACTTCAGTCCAGTATTTCGCTTTTGACAGGATGTTCTTTCAGACATTTCTTCTGGAGGTTAAATAAAAAGTATTTGGATTATTTGCATAAGAATATATTTTATTGTAATGTGTCTAGCATTTCCATGGTGGAAAATCAGGAAAAGGAACAGCATATTATCATTACAAACAATGATATTTGCAATTAGAACAGAGAGTCTGCAGTCATTTTTCAACCTGCTAACAAAATCAATGCCCAGAGAAAACTCTGTGTGTGTGTGTGTGTGTGTGTGTGTACTTGTGCACAAGCCTGCAAGCTGATGAGAGCATTGTACAAAGATATGGATCCATAATTCACAAACAGCAGAGGAAGCATTTTAAATGGCACTCAACTAGCCCGGGAGCAGAGGTAGGAGGCGAGGGCCATAAACTCCAGGGCAAGTGTATGGGATATTTCACCTCTGTGGACATTTTTCAATCTTAAAACAGATTTACTCAGGATTTAAGACTTTATTAAGGTCAAAAGGATTACACTGAGTTCACAGACACGTTTGTTATATTAATTGAGTCATAAGTTCTGGCCGTCTGCAGACACATTTGAAAACAGGCATCAGCTGGTCTCCATTGCCGTAACAGACCAGAAAATCTGCCAGTAAGTCTGTTTGCAGCTCCTAAAAGTTGGTGAACAAAAATGTGTTTTGAACTATCGACAATTACCTGAGAAAACAACTGGATTCTGTAAGTGGATTTGTTTATATTCCCAGTACACCCTCCTCGCCCGCCTCCGCTCTCATCATCAACTTCCCTTCACTCTCATGCTTGAAAATTTGTGTCTCCTCCCTCATTAAAAGGGAATATCGAAGTGACTATTAATCAGTTTCTTTCTAAATGATTTAATACTGATAGGGAGTGAGAAACAGCAATACGAGATAGGAAGGGAGTTGTTTTCTTTAAATTATATGCAAAGTAATACATATAAAAGGAGTAAACAATACATTTAAATTACTATAGATTAAGAAAATAGCACCATTGTATATCTTCCCCAAATAATTAAAAGCACCATATCAGAGTGATGTATGCATATCCCCCATGTTTATAGTAGCACAGATTGTAATGACTAAATCTTAGAAACACCAAAATGCGCACCAATGGAGGAGTAGATAAATATATATTTTGATGCAGTGGACTACTAGTCTGCTGTAAGGATAAACTGGAGGCATTTACAGGTTAATGGCTGCCCCTTGAGATCATACTCTTACGTGAAGTAAAGCAGACACACATGTTTAAATATCACATCGTTTCTCTGTTATTAGAAACCAAAAGTGGAAATAAGGATCAAAATGTATAATAGACATTGGGAAATGGGAAGAAAATGTTCAACTGGGGAACAAGAGAGGTGGAGAAGGAAAGGAAGGAAGGGAAAAGAAAAAAGAGAATAGAAGGAAAAATGAGAACAAAGCTTTGTAACTAAGAAGTGGAAGGGAAAGGAGAGGAATAGCAAAAAAGGAGAATCGAGATATATCACGTATAGGCACAAATTCCCACGATAAATGTTCTTATATAGAGAAAAATGTACCAACAAAATGAACTAAAAGTAAAACAAATTAAATTTTTTGAAAAAGAAAATATTGCCATTATATAGGGAATCCCATTACACTCTCCACATCTACATTCTTCTCTCTGCATCTAGAGGTAATGACTATCCTGAGTTTTATGTTAATTTATCACATGCTTTTTTCCCCAGTGGTTGACACTAAGTACCTTTGAATATCTTAACAACGTACTACTGATGTGTCCACATTTTCAGCTCTATGAAATGGAATAATACTTAATGTGTTCTTTTGAATTTGTTGTCACTCTCCCAAGATTCATCCATATGTGACTCATAACTGGAGTTAAACTACTTTCATGGAATCATAGTATTCCAGCAAAATATATATATACCTATAGATATAGATATAGATATAGATACTATATATATCCCAAACTGTATTTGTACAGTCTCTAAATATCTATGGACAGTTAAGTTTCCATTGTAATTTTTTGTACTAAAGATTAAATCTAGGGCCCCCTGTACTGATGGGCGTCATTCTCATCCTGATAGTCTTCAATTCTATTAGTAAATAGTACTATCACTAATATTTTTGAAGATGTCTCATAGTAGAAAGGTGTCCAAATTTAGGGGGCATTAGAATGGCTTCAGAAAAGAAATATACATTTTACACTTTGCTAGATAATGCTAAAATATAGTTGCTACATATGTACAAGAGCACTTGGCACTCATTCTCCCAGCCTGGTAGCTGGAAAGCAAATAGTTACCATGTTGTGGCTTCAATTTACACCTCTCTTATTCTTAAGGAAATTAGAAATAGTTCATCTATTTGCCATTCATATTTACTCTTTTTATATGTAGAATTTCAATTGCTTGTTATAAACTACCATTATATCCAGGTACCTTAATCAGATAGTCTTATTAATCCTAATAGTCTTGTTTTTCTATTAGGAAATCATCTATCTATGAATAACAATATTTTGTTTCTTTCATTACAGTACTCAAACTACTGTTTGTCCTTTCTTATTTCATCTGCTGTGATTGCCAATACAAAGTTGAGTAGAAGTTGTGACACCAAGTACACATGTCTTCTTCCCAAGTACAAATGAAATACTTTCAGTGTTCTTTTCCTCATTTACTAAAACTTTTAGCATGAATAGATGTTGAATTTTATCAAATGGTTTCTGTTTCTATTAAATAATCCTTTTGTAGTTTATGTTTGGGTGTACCCCCAGGCTTCATGGGAATGAGGTGGGATTTTCCTTTCTTGGAAGTAGTTGAATCAGGAGTGTGTGATGCTGGGGTTGAGGGCATATGATTCCTAGGACATGGCACATTTGTGGTTTCACACCTTCCTAATACCAGTAGTCTGAATAAGATGAAGGGGGCAAAGAGATGCTATTAAACTCTCCCTTGTTACCATTGCTGCCTTGTGCACACCAAGTTATTTCTGTTCTGCCATGCTGCCTACTATGCCTGCTTTAGAGTGCACCAGTTATTGGCTGAAATTTCTATAAGCTGAAAGCCAAATAAACCCCTTTTCCTTTAACTTAAGGTGTTGGGTATTTTGTCTGAGTAAAGAGAGAAAAGTGTAACACAAATTATACTATCTGTTCTTTAATCTTATAATGTGGGCAATTATATAAATTGATTTTCTAAGGTTAAATCAATCTTTCACTCTAGAAATCAAACTGTTTATGTCACACTAGCCTTTCATACATTGCTAAATTTAGCTTGCTAATATTTTGCTTAGGATTTTTGAACATATACTCGTTAATAAAAAAGGCTTGTAATTTTCTGTTCTTTTTTATTAGATGTCAACATTATGCTAGTGTCAGAAATGAGTTTGTGCATGTTTCTTCTTTTTCTACAATCCAGAATAATCTGTGTGATTTTGGACTTATTTTTTCCTTGAATGTTTGTTACAGTTTAAGTAGAATGTGTACATATTATCTACATCTCTAAAATTGTTAAAGATTTTCAATAATCAGTTTTGCTCTACTTTGTTAATTTCTAAAGCATTTAATCAAAAACAATGAAAAATTAGGAATCAGTCTAACAAGGAGGTGAAAGATCTCTGCTCTGAAAACTACTTCACTCTTCCTGGGCATGGTGGCTTACACTGTCATCCCAGCACTCAAGAAGCACAGGCAGGAGGATTGCTGAGTTCAAGGCTTGCCTGGGCTACATAGTGAGTTCAGGACCAGCCTGAACTACAAAGAAAGACCCTGTCTAAAAAAACAAAACAAAACAAAACAACAACAACAAAAAACTACTTCACTCTGAAAAAGGAGATCAAAAAGAATATCAAAAAGTGGAAAGACATCTTTTGTTCCTAGTAAGAAGAACCAATAACTTCAAAATGGCCATACTGCCAAGATGACTATATAGATTCAGTGCAATCCCAATTGAAATCCCAACAGCATATTTCACATAGCTAAAGAAAATAATCCCAAAACTCATTTGGAACAAGAAAAGAACAAGAATAGTGAAAGCAATTCTTGCCAAGAAGATCATGGCAGAAGGTATCACAATCCCCAATTTGAAACTATACTACAAAGCCACAGTAATAAAAACAGCATGGAGTAGTCATGGCCAAGTGGTTAGACTGGAAAAACAGCATGGCATTGGCAAAGAAACAGACCTGAGGATCAGTGGAACAGATTAGAAGATCCAGAAACAACCCCAGATATACTAAGCCACCTCATCTTTAACAAATGATCCAAACACTCTTAATAAAGAAAAGACAGCCTCTTTAACAAAGAGGTGCTAGAAAATCTGGGTTTCAACCAGCCAAAAATTAAAGCTGTATTTATCTTTTTCACCAATGACTGAACTATAATCATAGTGAATGAGAAAACTAGATATTAAAACAGAAACACTAAACCTGCTGGAAAATAGCAATAGTGTGACATAAACATAGGGAAAGACTTTATGAACAAAACCTCATCAGCATGAGAACTAGCAAAAGGAGTCAACAACCAGGATCTCATCTTATTAAAAAGATTTGCACAACAAAAGAAACCACTGGCAGAGTGGAAAGACAGCCAAAAATATGGGAAAAAATTTTTACTAGCTGTTTCTCAGACAAAAGGCTACGAGCTAGAGTATACAAAGAACTTAAAAACAATCAACTCTCCCAAATTTAAGGGCCCAATTCAAAAATGTGCTTCTGAAATGAACATTTTTCAGATGAAGAAGTAAAGGCAGCTAAGAAACACTGAAGAAATGTTCAGCATTGCTGGTCATTCAAGAGATGCAAATGAAAACAACACTAAGGTTTCATTTCACTCCACAAAGAATGGCTGCTATCACAAAATCAACCAACAACAACTCCAGGCAGGGCTGTGGGGGGAAAGGAACCCCTCTCCACTGTGGGAATGTAGTGGGAATGTCTGATGCAACCACTGTGGAGATACCTTAGAAAACTAGATTAGAGGTCTCATTTGTCCCTATTTCCCTGCTAGGCATATACATAAAAGAATTAAAATAATCACATCACAGCAAAATGTGTTCACCCATGTTTATAGCAGCACAGCTTGTGATAGCTAAATCTTGGAAACAGCCCAAATACCCATCAATAGGAGATTGGATAACGAACATGTTGTTTTGTTTTAAAATAAAATGGAATAATACTTGGCTGTAAAGAATGATAAATTTGAGTCATTTATACTCAAATGGATGTACCTTGAGTACATATTCACAAGTGATATAAATAGGACACAAATGTGTAAATACCATATTTTTTCACTAGTACGAAAAACTAAAAGTGTAAATGAATGTCGAAATGTATGATAGGTATTGTGAAATAGGAAGAAAATATTCAAAAGGGAAAGGGAAAGGGTGGGTAGAGGAAAGTTAAGAAGGAAACTTCTTGTCATTGCTCATTTTAAATCACCTTTAATTCCTATATGCCATGAATTGAACACAACTATTTTGATATATGCAACACGCATTCATGCATGTTGTAGACTGTGACAGAATTTCTTTCCTTTTTAAGGCTTAATAATATTCCATTCCTTACACATGTTTATTCAGCCATTCATTGACATCTGCATGAATTCTACCCTTGACCACTATGAATACTGCTATTGTGAACATAGGCATACAAATTTGTCTTCAAAACCCTGCTTTGAATTCTTTTAGATGTATAATAAGGAATGGGATTAGTGGAGCATACGGTATTTAGATTTTTGACCTTTTAGAAAACCTCACACTGCTTTGCACTGAGATTAGACCATATAAAGGTATACAGTTCTCTTCAAAGGATTAGACAATATTTAGCTGTTCACACATGGGGTCTTGGTCAGTTGGATATTTGAAGATCTGAGGAGTAATTGAAAATATTTCATTAAAAATGAACTGAGTTTGTTTTTCACTAATATTAAAACAACCAGTTAGGGAATTTAAAATAAGTCACCATCCCCTCTACAAGTCACCACAAGAACAAAGTGAAGTCAAAGCTTCTGTCTGCAAATAATACTTTCTGGGTTTAGCTCCATCACAACATGAATATTTAGCTGAAACATTCCTATTGCTCTCTTTCACCTCTGTTCTATGTTCAGTCTTCACAGCAACAACCACTTCAGCAGTGGTTTGCTTGCTACTGTGCTTTAGTGTCTCTCAGCACTTACTAGATGTCTGACACTGAGCTAAGGTATTTAACTGGGCCCTCTGGCTATCCCCTCAAAGCAAGCATCATTACTTGTTTCATTTTTTTCAAGTCAGGAAACAGGTGGAGGAAGCTTAAGGACTGTGTTTCATGGATCTTAGGATACACATTTTACATCTCCAGAGTCATCAAGCATCTTATAATCAGTGGCACCTTTCATTTACTATTGCCCAGATGATATCTGTGAGAAGCACCTGCCACCTATGTGAGTCTATATTTGGTCATAGTTGTTGATACTGCTGTTGTGTCACTTGAGCTTATACAGAATGTCAGTGCTAAATGTGGTTGGGTTTTACTGCCATGTTTTCACAAGTATCCATTCTGAATTTACACTGAAAGGAAAAGGCATCATGCATGCTGAAAGGCCCTGAAAAAATGGCAGGGTAGCAAGAGGATTTTATTATAATGAATGTATGTATCATGGAGAAATGTGTATAATTCCTTATTTGTATGAAAAGTGACAAGTGATGTACCAGACCTACAAAAAGAAAGATGCTCACAGAAAAACTTTATTATAGTTTATCACTGACATCCAAAAAATCGTCAAACAAAACAACTAAAGATGGGCAAAATTGTCCAGTTGGCCCACAGAGATGCAAGAGATTTGAAGGTGTGTGCGTCCACCTCACGCACCACACAGCCCCATTTCTAAGGTCAATGTTTCATCAGATAACTTTTTCTTTTTTCTTAGTCTATATAAGATAATGATATGTAACAGAATGACAACGTCTTAGATTTGATGGAGCTGAGGACCTTGGGCAAAGCCATACAACTACTGACAGGACAGCAGGGACTCCTGTGCTAGATTTGTGCCTTTAACAAACAGGCTGCAGCAGGCTTTGTTTCATTTTGTAGCCTCTTCTGATCATTAACCTATAAGTAGTTTTTAAAATAAAATATTCTATGGTTTTCTATTTTTGATAATTTGGGACCATTTTGGGATAATTGCTAACTCCTTGGGAACAGTCTCCAAAACAAAGTCAGGATTAGCAGAGTTAAGGAAAATGTCTATGTAATTAAGAGCAGCTAATGGTCGCCCTCCAACGAAGCAGAAAAACGGGTCCTCCCTGCATTAACTCCCTCTCAAAACACAACACTCAATGTGTGGCTTGCTCTATCTCTTGGAAATATCAAGTCGCAGCACAAATCTTAGAGTCTAGCAAGTCAGCCTTTGCTCTACTCAGTTATATTTCATAACCTATATTCTGGTTTCTTCCATGTTTTCAGGGTCTATTGTTTTAGGATACTTAAGAAAAAAAAAAACCTAATTGAATCAGTGATTACCTGCAGAAAAGAATTATGCCAAGCATGGTGGCACACACCCGTAGTCCCAGCAACCTGGGAAACTGAGGCAAGGAGGGTAGCAAATTTGAAGCTGACCTGGACAGTTTAGTGAGGCTCTGTCTCAAAACTTTTTAAAACATGGGCTGTGAATGTAGCTCAGTGCAAAGGCCCTGAGTTCAAACCCAGTAACCACACACAAACAGATTATTATGACTGTAGTATTATAATAAAGGAAGTGCTTGATCAATCATTCTGTTTCATCCTGTTCAGTTCTCATAGCATGACCTTGCACTGGTTGAGGATAAAATGCACTGGAAAGTCTCACCCCACCTGGATTCAAATTTCCACCCAATCACGGCTTGAATTATCAAGAGGGAGACTTTGGGGGAAATCATTTCATTTGAAAGAGCTTTGTTTTGCTCACTGGTAAAATTAAGGTCTAAAAATACATGACTGGAGAGCTGTTACTGTAATACATGAAAAGCAATTCAGCATCGTATCTTCCACTAAAGGCTTAATAAATACAAAATGTCGTCATTAGTAGCAAAGCAACCCTGAACATAACTGCACGATTTTAGATATAGGAAGCTAAGGCTCAGAGAGAGTAAGTTAAACCCCAGAGTCACACAGCTAGTGAGTCTCAGAATGGCACACAACTCCGGAGCTATGGGTGAGGAGAAACATGCAATCGAGTTTCCCATGGCCCGCACTGAGTGGTAACGACCGTTCTTTTACGTAACTTAAATTGCTGCAGGAGCTATAAAAGCTTGAAAATCATTTTTTTCTGTCATAAAATCTGCTGATGAATGGAGATGGAAATGAACACTGAGTTGACCTTGCCAACCAGTCATAGGATATGGTTGTCAAAATACCACAGGCCAATTTCTAATTTAACCCAAATCCCACTATTACAAAAAAAGATCAAATCCTAGTTACCTCATCACAAAATCAAGTGACAATCGATAAAAATTTTTGAACAACAAAGGCTATAGACAGGGTGTTGGGAGCGTAATGTAAAGGATCTGACTTGCACTAAAACCCCCTTGAATTTCCTATTACTCCAGCCCATGGTGATTATCTGCATTTGCTCGAGCTCTTCATCTGCATAATTAGTTCCAGTGCCTCACAGAAGCAGATTGAGACCTAATCAAGGAGGTCAAGAGTTGGACAGGACTGAGCTCCAGAGGAGAGGGTGCTGTGTTAACCCCTGCTCTTAGGTGCAGCTTTGTGTTCACGAGCCACTGTGCTGGGAACAAAGGGATGGCCAAGTTGTGCTGAGAGGACATGGAGAAAAACAGAGCACTAAGCAGAGAGCTGTGGCTTTCGGAAAGTAGGAGTGCCGCTGAGGGTGGGGAAACAGGAAGGGAGCGGAACCCCGCAAGAGAGGTGTTCAAGAGGCCTGCAGGGCCTGCAAGAAACCAACAGTGAATGGAAGACCCGAAACTGGATCACTAGAAGAAAAGCGCACAAGAAAAGAACACACAGAGCAAACAAGATCAGAAGGAAGCAACTACACAGATCACAACTGGGCGACCACAGCGCTCCAACACAGGCTTCAGAACCAACCACACAGTGGGGTAGGGAAGCGACTCAGAGGCAGAAGCACGTCCTGTAAACAGCATGCAGATGTTCCTCTCAAAGTAAGTAGCTAAATCAAGGCCAAGCAGCCAGCCAAAGAAACGGTACTGTCTGTAAACCACATCCTTTCACCCTCACTAGTGATCAGACCCTGATCTAGGAGAGTGAGTGTGGTTGTCTCTAGCAGGGAAATGGGTCCTGTGAGAACTGGTGAGAAGACCACATGTTTGGGAGAGCTGTAGCCAGAGAACGAGCTCTCCAGCAAGGCAGCCATGCCGGCGGTACCTAGAAACTGCCCAAGAAATGCTAAAGACCTCAAGGCTTCTAGCAGGGAAGAGTGTCCCACACAGACTGAGGAGCACGTTCCTTGTGGGACTGTGAAGGAGATTTCTAGGTGATACATCAGGCTACAGTGTACCAAAGGCTGCTAGTGACAACCACAGCAGAACATCTCCAGCCTCAAGTCCTCCTGACAAAGGAAGACCTGCCAACATCATGTCAAATGAGCTCATTTTTCTTCCCAACTTGAGTAACCTAAACACAAAGGCATAAGAGTATTATAACAAGCAACTGTATGTTTCTTCAGATAAAGACGCCCCTGCTATTTGTTAAACTTCATTTAAAATTTGTAAAAACCTTTCTTAACAAGTTTTGTGCACACCACAGAAAGTTTTAGGGCACCTTTTTCTTTAGTTTGCAAATATGGTAAGTGCACCAGAAATTATCACATGCCAAGAAATGAATTTGAGCTAAATGATAGCTTGCTAAAAATAAAAAAAAATTCTTTTTCACCAATAGTTTTACAAGTTAGCAATGGATAAAATTTCAATACATACATATATATATGTGTATATATATATATATATATATCACAGTTTAGCATCATTACATTGATTTATAAACCATAACCTGTAGCTTCTGGGTAAAAATGGCACCCAACACATTGGCCTACAAATATATATGCACTTTTTATTGAATTTATTAATATATTTTATGTGGAGCTTATTATCACCTTCATCAATGAGAATTTGTCCCTGTACATGATGAACCCACACTCTTACAATCACTCTCTCACATACATTTGCACAAATCAGGCACATCCACATACCACCTACACAGAGGCTCATGCACATGCACAAGCACTCAAGTGTCTGGAAATAGTTCCACACTCAGTCATGAAACAAGCATACTCACACCCACATATATACTCACACTGTTAAAACACATATAAACACATCTGATACACTCATACATACACTGACAGAAACATACCTATTTGTCTGGAAGTGCTATGCATACAAAAGCCCTTTTATTGAATCCACACAGTAACACTACGAGCTAAGCGCTACTAACTCCATTATACAGATGAGGAAGTTCAAAGCCAATAGAGTAAAAGAAGTTGCCTAGTGTCACCCGGTTAGTGAGTGAAGGGTGTGCACAGAGGCTGGTAGAATTTGAAACAAAAGAACTGGCTGTGCCTGTGACCCTTTAAGGATTTCACTAATTATACCGTCATCTCTTTAGTGAGTCAAACTCAACACATTTCTTTGAAATACTTTTCCACTTAATTTTTTGAACTGTGCATATTTTGTGGAAAATTTAATCCACATGCTTGTGATTCATTTACAGCAAAATGCTGCACATATTGTTTCTTCAGTGGTATTTGATGTCAAAAGAGGGCTTTTGAATTTTTCAGTGAGACTTTTCAAGCTTTATATTTTATTAAAACCAGGCTAAACCACTGTCCTAAGTTTAGGGAAATTTGAAGTTATACTTGAAATTTTTTTTCTGTCTTGTCATTTTGAAGATCATTTGTTACGCATGTTAAGTTATTTGAATAAAGATTAACTTGGTTCTTGTACGTCCCTACTGTTTGGAGTGCTATTTTAGCTAATGACACACTTAATTACCTTAAAAATATTTCCATGCTATGTAGGATGTGGAGATACAGGCCTGAAACCCCAGCTCCTTAAGAGGCCAAGGCAGGAAGATGACAAGTTGAAGCCAGCCTGAGTATTTTAATGAGACCCTGTTTCAAAATTAAAAAAAAAAAAAAAAGGCTAGAAACTTAGCTCAGTGGTAAAACACCCTGCATTTGTTTCCCAGGACTGCAAAAGATAGTAAGTCTGTGCTGATTTACTTGCTTTCTAGCAGGCTAACTATATTGACAACATACATTTATGTATGTATTTATGTTTTGAGACAACTCGCTTTATAGTTCAGGCTGGCCCTGAATTTTCTACATAGCCCAGGCAAGCCTCGAACTCACAACAATCCTCCTGGCTCTGCCTTCCCGAGTGCTGGGATTACAGCCGTGAGCTACCATGCCCGGCACTGTGGTGTGTGGTACTGTGATGGGATGACACGTGTGAGTTACCATGCCTGACGCAATATAATCTTTTTTTGGAGACAGGGTCTCGCTTTGTAGTTCAGGCTGGCCCTGAGCTCACTATGGAGCCCAGGCACGCCTGGTACTCAGCAATCCTCCTGCCTCTGCCTCCTGAGTGTGAGCCACCACACCCCGCACTGTGGTATGTGGTATTGATTGCCAGTGGGTGTGAGTCACCATGCCCAGTACTGTATGTAGTTACCGGGGATGGAACCAGGGACCTTGCACTTGCTAGGCAGGTGCCGGACCCACTGAGCTAAATCTCCAGCCCAATGCAATATAAATCTAAACAACTGGAATTTTCCAGAAGTTTAAAATCTCCATCGTTTTAGTGATAAGTCCTCTGGAAACATAAGCAGAGGTCATGCAAGATAGTCAATAACTTTCAAATACAGGTGGGGGAGGAGCCAGATGTGGATATTTTGCTTCATATTCTAAGCTTTCCAAAGAATCACGGAGGAGTTCTGTACAGAACACTAGAGTCTTTCTGAGGACTGAGGCATACTAAGTGGTCATCTGAAATTATTATTAGCAGCCATGTTTCCTATATATGTTTCTTTTGTTGAGAATACTTAAGAGACAAAATAAAGACCATCATATCAGAAGCATGTTTCATTCTTTGGGAAGTAGCTGAGTCACCTGTCCTGTAAAGGGAATACAATGGCTTCTAACTTTTCCTGAAGCCAGTGAAAAGTAATTTGCAGAGAATTCTCTGATGGGTGTGGTTCCGAGGTGGAATACTAAACTTGGTTTACAGACAGTGAAATCTCAGTAGGATGTCTTTGCATAGAACAAACAAGTGGTGATAAATGCCAATGTTTACAAACTGTAAGTTTCATAGCAACCACCCTATGAAGTAGATATATATTACTGCCAGTAATTGCTCTTCTAATGCCATCCCCTTTTTTAAAATGAACAACCTGAGGTTCAAAGTTGTTCAGGGCTAGCAGAGTTAGCAGAGCACAAAGTAAGATGACAGGTGATCAAAACATAAGTCTCCAAGGAGAATATTAGTCTCCCAGGCTGATAGGAGACTGGAGGCTAAAGCAAGATGGTTCTGAAGTTAGCAATGAATGAAATATGTGTTCACCAATCTGAATCTCCTTATTAACCCTGACGATTCCTCTTCCGCCTTTAACCCAAACTCAGGCTCCCCTCTCCTTTCTAATTCTTTCACTCGCAGACTTTGCTTTCCTATTTTTGCTCTTTCGTTTCAGATGGGCAACTTATGGGGAAAACAGGTGTTAATTTCTTGGCCTACAAGTTAGGTTAATATGGCAAATTGGATTCCAAAATTTCAGTGGCAAGGTGTGCTTGCATTGGAACCAAATAAGGCATCCTTGTCATAGAACCAACAAGAAATAAATATACACAAAACTGAGAATTGCAGGTTCTGATTCTGTTTTATGTTGACTGGGTACTCTTTTTTTGTTTGTTTGTTTGTCTCTGTTTTTGGCTTTGGGTTTGGGGGAGCTTTTTTGTTTATTTTTATCTTTACCGGTACATTGTATACACATATCATGATCACACTCAATATTGGGAATTTGTACCAGCATTTGACATGATTTAATTCTCATTTTTCTCACTCCCCTACCCACCCCACAGCCCCCCACCCCCTACATACATAAGCTTTGTTTCCCCCTTTTCTTATTGGCATCACTGTTGAGGAAGTCCTACATCCTCTCTAAGAATCAGCTTTGTCAGAAAAATGGCAGTGCCAACTTCCAAGACTCTGATGAGGAATAAATGAATTCCTGTATGCAAAAGAGTCAATGTGCAAAATCAGGGTTCATAAAAAGAGTGGGGAGTGTGGAGTTTGCCCCAAAGATCACACTAAATGCAACAAAGGGCATCAAATCTTCAAGATCAAATCTACCTCATAGAGTAGCTTTTTGTCAGTTTTGTAAGGATTTGTTCATTTGGGACAAATCAGCAGACAAAGAAACATAAATGATTTACCCGGCCTCAAAACAGTAGAAAAAGATGCCATACATTGTAAAGTAGGCTCCATCCTGTCCCACTGCTGAACACTCCCCCCTCTCTCCTCTCTCTCTCTCTCTCTCTCTCCTCTCTCTCTCTCCTCTCTCTCTCTGTCTCTCTCTCTGTCTCTCTCTCCCTCTCTCTCTCCTCTCTCTCCTCTCTCTCTCTCTGTCTCTCTCCCTCCTCTCTCTGTCTTTCTCTCTCTGTCTCTCTGTCTCTCTCTCTCCTCTCTCTCTCTCTCTCAGTCTCTCTCTCCTCTCTCTTTCCCTCTCTCCTCTCTCTCTCTTTCTACATGGTCACGTGAAAATGCCTACCAGATAGCATTTACTTCAACAATGAAAGTAGTATAAAGAAGTGACAATTCTTACTTTATAAGGCTCTTGTAAAATTTAAAGTTCAAGGATACAAAATATTTATCCCAGTGTTTAGGAAAAGTGGAACTATGAAATGACAGCCATAGATACCAGTGTTTGCTATGATCCAGGAAGACTGTGGGAATATTTTAAGTTCTAAATCTGATGACAGCCTGAACGTTGCTTAAAGTTTTGAAGTTCTGGGGGTATTTAATTCTATTTTCAAAAAAAAAAGAGTAAAATAAATTTGGCAATCTCCTAAAAAGCCAGAATCAAATATTTCAGCATTGCGTATGATCCCTTTTCTTTTGGTACTTAGCCCAGCATCCTAAGTAGGAACTCTTTACTGTCAATGGATAAATGGAAAGAGCAATACACTATCTGTGAGGACTCCTGTGTTATAGTTTCTAGTCAGCAATAAAGATCTTCTTCTGTGTGCTAACACCCCTTCTGATCTGGGATGTAATAGAAACTGCTTAACAGGCATTAGCAGAGTCCATTGGAAAGTCCCCCATCTCTTCCAGGAGAGATAGCTGCCCATCCCAGCTACTTTCCACCCAAGGCCTTCACCTCACACTGGTCCTGCATCTACAATGCTTCCCTTTTCTTTCACTCCTCTCATCCAATAGAAATCTTATCCCTCAAGCCCTAGCACCAAGACCACTTCTTCCATGAAGCCTTCTTTGATCTCCCCATCTGGAAATGATTCTCCACTCCTTTGAACACCATTGCCCTTTGTACTTCTCTGTTGGCGCTTCTCCTATTCCACCTTATATTAGAACTGTAATCCTGCCTCAGCTCCCCTGCTAGCCCGTGAACTCTTTGAGGTGTCGAACAGATTGCGTACTTTTAGTTCCCCCGGCAGTGCCCAGCAGTGCCTAGTTCTTCAGTCCAGTGTATACTTATGTGAATAGTGAATCCAACCTGAGTGTTGCAGTCGATGACTTAAAAAGTTAGCGAGCCAATGGGCAGCCTGGCCTGACATGAAATACCTGGAAGGATCAGCCTCTGCATGAAAGGAGGCTTGGTTCACGACCATGTTTCTTTGTTCGAAATGTCATTTTAATCCAGACACTTCTGAAGGCAGGACAGCAACTAAAGATCATCTTGTAAGAAAAAAAATAATAATTTCTATTAAATCTCAAATAAAATGACACACATTTATAAAAATAATTAAACCCTATTAACTCTAACTGATTTTGTCGACATTTCAGCGGATGACACTGAAGACACTCAGGGTGCTGCTTCAGCCTTGACGGAATTCATCTATCACTTCAAACACGTTTGTCACTAAAAAGGTTCACAGTCAGCTGGTTTGACCATTTCCACCCTCTTTAACCTCAGCTACCTGGTGGGTTTGTGGCCAAGACCGACCGACGATTGCGGTGGTGAAAATGCTCTCTACAAACAGAAACCACGGCCATGTAAACACAGTCCCGCCATCGTGTTGCGCTCTTGGTCAGTTTCAGTAAAAGATCTGCCTCTCCTAATACAAAATCACTCATTTGCTCATTTGCTCCTGATATTTTTTCCTGCTATGTAGAGGACGTTTTCCAAACAATGCAGCTGGGTCTCAGTACGACCTCATCGATAGGTCTCTGCGGACAGAGGGCACCCTGCAGTCAGCCTGAGCTTTGGGCGAGGCCGGGAGGTCAGCAATGTTCTTGGATCTGCAACCCCACCCACTTCACCCAGTGGTACTTTCAGGACTCTTTCAAAGCCTCTCTCCTTCTTGCCCTCCCAAATGCATGCTGTCTCCTGGCTCTGCAAATCACACTAGTCCTACAAACTGCCCATCGCCCTCTCCCTCGGCACATCTATTCAAAAGTTTTCTGCCTGATGTCTCTGTGTCAAGACCCTGCGCTTGCCTGGATTTCAGTGTATCAATTCAGATTAGCTCATGTGTTATCATTAGGTAACTGAATACCGCCACCAGCGAAATGCACAAGCACATGATACGCACACACTGATGCATTCAAATGCCCAATAACATTTTGGTTGCGTGAGTACCTGATTCTCAGAAAAACCTTATGAATAGATGTTAATGGGAGGAATATCAGCCGTATAGTGGCAAATAACCAGGCCTTTTCATTTTGATCTAATTTAAGAGTCTTCAGCTCTTGCTCAAAAGGCTGCATCTATGGTAACTAGCAAGACTAATCCTCCCTAATATGGGAGGAAATCTAGTGAAAAACAAACGCAAAAAAGAATAGGTCAGATACACACCATTAAAAATGAGGCAAACCTAGGTATCATTCTAAAAGGAGATACATCCATAAGTGTCCCAAAAGACAGGTACAAGCATTTACATAGCAGACTTGTTCATTGATTTCTCCACACTGGAAACAACCCAAATGCCTATTAACCACCAAATGGACATAAAATGCAAAATATTGTACAGCCAGGTAGATGAATGAAACACAACCACACACAACACTATGCACACATTGCACGAATTCAATGTCGAGCAAAGGAAGATGTGCTATACTGTTCCGTTTACATAAAGTATAAACCCCAGTTAAGTCAATCTACAGTGTTTAATGTGAGCAGTGCTCAGCTGTGGAAGGGGGAGGCAGTGACTAAGGAAACCTTTAGGGTGATGTTTGGGTAATACATCATGATTTGCCTCCTGGTTACATGGGTACAATCAACCTTTGAAATTTCATCACACTGCTAAGATGTTTTTCAATTTTCTTTATGTTATACTTCATCAATACCAATAAAATACTGTATAAATGATGTTTAATAGGACAGATAGGAATGGAGCAACACGAAGACAGAAATAAAATATTGAATTATTTGGACTATCTGGAAGAAAAATATTTTTAAAGGAATAGAGAGCTAGAGAAAGAATTATCCTCACATTTTAACGTTCATTCAGTATGGATTTCTTAACAAGTGTCATATAACAGGTGCCATTCTAAACACTTGGAACACAACTGTTCAGAAAACATCCCGCCAACCCTGTGGAAGTTGCGTGGTAATGGGAAGCATATCAGACGCGCATTCAGCACGGGGAGACTTTGAAAGGAAATGTATAGGAATCCCCCAAACCTCAGGCTTCATTTATTCACAGTTTGCTTTATGCCATCCAGAGCTATGGCAAGACACCACAAGACACAGCAAACTCGTGGTAATCTACCCACCCTGCGTCAAAGCTTTCAGGTGATTTGACTCTGGGTAGCGGTGTTCTGAACGAAACACAAGTAATTACAGGTTGCATGCTGTCTGTATTCTGAGTCCAGCTTAAAGGGCACGCTGTTCTCTTAAACTGATTGAGAAACAGGCTTTGCCCTCCTCCCGCTGGACGCCTCTCACTCTGGCACCTGTCATCCATTAGGAGCCCCCTACTGGGATCTTTCATCGTTGAAAATATATGATGATTTTCATTACCGCCTAGGCTAATTGGTAGTGAGTATTCCTTTAAAATATATTCCCCTAAATACTAGGCTTTGGATTGGCTTTGAAGTTTCTAACACCAACACAGTTGGACTAGAACCATAGATACTAATCACGAAAACGGAAAAGTCCAGTGCAGGAAGAGTCACTACCACAGTTCTTTCCTTATTATAGCCCTTTGGGCAGGAGGCACATGTGTAAACAGAAACCGTAGAGGCCGACGTTGGCTACACCATCCGAGGCTGTTTCTGGGTGTGGGCTTGCTATACCCACTGCGTTTACACATCGCGTTGTAAAATCACCATCTAAAAGGAAGTATTTGATGAGTCTAGTTTGCTTTCCAAGCCAGGGGAGCAACATTCGATTTTTAGACATTAAAGACAATGTAGGATTTTAACACTTGAAACAGTATACCAAATTTAATAAATACTTCTTAGGCAAGTAGAAATACAAATTTGTCCTCTTATCTGTTGTCGGCATCTGACTTTTAAAAACTCTTCCCGCTGAAGAGGGAAAATATTATGGAAAACTTTACGCAAACTTTTCTATTTCAGATAGAAATCCAAGGCTGTAAGGGAGACAGTGACATGCTCCGAGCCACGCCTGGCGGTGGGGTGTGCTGCGGAACATGCTCCCTGACCTCCATATCAGCTCTTCTACTCTACTTGTACTGCAAATAAAATCATATATGAATGCATTTTCACTCTTGTCATGCACTTGGAAATGTGTTTGTGTATGCAGGTGTGGGTGTGAAGGAAACAGAAAGTAGAACACCTCTGGATTGTATTGTCATACTTTGAAGCATAAGGATTTTAAATTTGATTTTTGAACTGAGCCTACTTAAGATCATAGGGCAGAAGTCAAAACTGTATATTACAAAGCAGGAGTGTATAGAAAGATTAATTTATGAAGAGGTACCAAGTATGGAAAAAATCAAAATAAATGAATGGAATCTTCTTAAAAGGTTACAGGATAGAATTTGCAGATAACTTTTTTTCATTGTAGATTTATATTGTCTCAGGAGTTCTGCTTTACAAGTGATTTTTTAGCATACATTTGTTCTGAAACATAGGTGACATGTAACCAGTGACACAAGTATTTAATATTTATGCAGTCATGAGATCGGGAGTATAGAACATGATCTACTCAGGTAGGAAACTACACTGAACTTTCTATAAATGTTTGTTTTACTCTTATCTAAAATGTTTGCAGTTGGAGGGTATGAATTCATCACAGGTTAGATTTAAAATATCGCCCTAGAAATCTCACCTATTTGGGGATAGGGCTTTCGAGATGTCAGGACCGTGGGGCACCGTACTCATCAGTGGGGGCCACATGGGAGAAGTCTGAGGAGTGACATGAAGGGTGTCTTCTTCTCCTTAGCTTCTCTTTTCTGTTTCCTGGCTGTCATGGGTTGAGCAGCTTTCTAGCGCCACACCTTTCCACCATGATGTTCCTGGCTTGGGGCAAGGTGGCCATGGACTAAAATCTCTGAAACCATGAGCCAAAGAAATCTCTTCCCCTTTAAGATGCAGGTGTCGAGCATTTTTCCCCAGTCACGGGAAAGTGTCTGATTCAGACATATAACTTCTATGAGAATAAGGATCATCTCATTTTCTTCACCACTGGACCTAAAACAGTACATAGTAGATGCTCAATGAATGTGCCACATGAATGATGAATGAATATAGAACATTTTAGGCACAAGGTCATTGATTAGTTGCTTTTCCCAGATATATTTTTTACACTGGCATCACGTGGCTAGATCAATGTTTCTCAAACTATTCTCCCATGGTCAGCAGCAGTACTATCACCTGTGATAGAAAATCTAATTCTTAACCCCCCCAAACCTACTGAATCAGAAACTCTGGGATTAAAGTCCTTCATCCGGTGTTTTAGGAGCTCCCCCCACCCCGAGGACTCTAATGTACTGCAAGTATGAGAAAATCTGGTCTATATAACCTTACCCAAACTCCTGACAACCTCAGAACATTATATTATTTTAGGTAAAAGGGCAATGTTTTCAAACATGCTAAGGGATTTATTTACATAAAAATACATGTTTTGAGAATTTCTGAATTTATTAAGATGGAGAAAAGGAGTAAAGAGTCAGGATGGTTTTCATATAAACTAGGCAGGTTCCTGGTGCTTAAGAACAGCCCAGTAAGTGTTTATTAATGTCACCCGAATATTGTCTATTTCTTTGGTGTTTCTATATACAGTATATAGGAAATATAATCTAGCCATTAAGTGCAGGAGTTTTGAACTCAGAATGTCCATACTCTGCTTTGGTTTGGGTTTTGTTTGGCTTCTGAAGATGGAAGCCAAGGCATTGCGAAGTGCATTCTCTACCACTGAGTTACACCCCCGACCCAGACTGACCCAATTTTGAATTTCATCTCTGCTACTAACTAGTTGTAAGACCTTGAGCACACTGCTTAAACCTTTCTGAACCTCACTTTCTTATCTCTACAACAGAGATAATTATATACGTACTCGTCAGTATTGTTACAAGGATAAATAATAAAAACGCATGCAAAGAGCTTAATGTACTGTCTTGTACATAGTAATTGCTTAGTAATGGCAGCTATTATTATTATGATGATGATTATTAGCATAATCATCATTAGCACCACCATCATCATTTGTTCTCAAGTAGGATGGATTATTCATTTGGACAAAGATTTGGCATAAATTTAAAACCTGTAAGTAATTTTTTTAGTATTTCAAAATTATAGTACCCATGAAAAATGTGTTTTCTTTGAGTGTATGTCAATGTTCTTGGGCTTTTGAATGTGACTTTGGGGCGTGGCCTAAAGAAACATGTCCTAGGGCTTCCCAGATACGATTCCCAATCCAATCAGTTCTTTTAGATGCATTTGTCTACAGTGGGTTTCTCTATGGAAATATAAAAGCACATCAGCACACAACACCATGTCTGAAATGAATTCTCCTGTGTGGAACAGTGCAGGAAACAGAAGATTGTGGTGATGAAATCATGGCTGCTTTGTTCCATACAGGCTAAATCTTTCGCTAACCTCTGAGACTATGGTTGAGACAGTGGAAATCTTGTTTAATCTTCAAATTTAGGAACCGGAAAATAATACAGTACATTAATCAATATTCCTCTCCAGACAAAAAGACACCTTCTAAGGAAGCAGTGGACCCCGGTTTCCAGATGTCTCCTAAGAATCGTGGCAGTGCCCTGTGACCCTCCCCTCCCAGTCGAGGAGCCAGAGAAAGTGGCCACACCTGGAGTGAGTTTGGGTGGCTGTGTCCCATGCAAATTCTCCTTTTAAGTCATTTTCAGAATTTCAATGCTGCCAACTTGTATTAACAATTCTCCGTATTTCTGTCACTGCGCAGAAAGGAGGAAACCGTCTCCCTGGGGGATTTCTCGGCAGAAAGGCGTGAGTATATTACAGCCTCTCCATTTTTGAAGTAAGCTACACTTCAGGAGATGAAACAAAGGTAACTCTTAACATCTGCCAACGTGTTTTCACTCCTTATATCAAAGAAAGTGAAATCGCCACAGAAGGTAAAGAAAGAAATCAGGCTTTATAATTTATTCAATTAGAAAATGCGAAATGTTGGGCCAAGTCGACTTAGGAAAGCAAAGTGTGATCAACCCACATAAATGCTTTCAGGAAGAAGCATCCACATGCAAAGGCTGTCAGGTTCCTTTTGGAGGGTCTCGGCCCTCGCCGAGTGTCTCAGAAGCTGCAAGAAAAGCTAGTGACTCGAAGAAAGTGCCAGATCTACAGGAGCAAATGCCTGGGGACTTTGGGTCCCAAGTTCACTTCCATGAGGAAAGAGTTACCAGAAAATGTCTAATTTTTTTTAAAACCAAATAAATTCTTGGCCTTTTGTGAGCCTGCGCAAATAAAACCTATTTAAAATTCCACGCTCGTATAGATGCGGCCTCGGGGAAGACCCACTAGACACAGAGATGATTAGCGCTCCCCTTGGAATCTTATTTGCTTCTTCAGCTGATTGCTCATAGAGAATCTTACTTACCAAGTGCTTAAGTGTTTAAGTGCCTTATCATTCTTGGAAATCACCCCTCACCAGCCTGTCCTGGACACTGGGAAGAGGTACAGTCAGTGTTCCCTAAAAGAGCAAAGCAGCTCACGCTCTACCCAACTCTGCCCTACAATACTGTCTTCACATCTGCACCCCCCCCAAGAGAAAAACCATCAGCCCTGCAATACCGTTTCTTAGAACATTAGCCCCCGCAGTACAGGAGCCTGCAGGACATCCGAATACTCCGCTTCTCAGATGCGTAGAACCTAATTCTTACAAGGCATCATTAATCCTTGCACACCCCTGGGAGGGGAGCGGGAGAGGAATGCATTGTTAATGGACTATAATTTCTACATGTCTGCTGGACGGTTCCCTTTGGATATCTTCTGGAACAGAGAATGTAAGATGTTACAGGCTAACATCATTATTTTTACCTGACCTTCTGCAACAAGGTTTCGGCTCCTGAATCCCCTATTAAGATCCATACCCATTCTAAACCTTAGATGAGTGATGGCGAACCTTTCAGATACTGAGCACCCAAATTGCAATCCAAACCCCACCTATTTCTCCCGAAGTTCCAACACTGCAATTAAACCTGAATACTGAGGTTTTAGTTTAGAACAACAACAACAACAACGACAACAACTCTACATTGACATCTTCTGTCTTACAAGAAAATCACAGTAGCGTGCGTGCCATAGGTTCGCCACCTCTGCCTTACAGGCATTCCAGGCAGTTCCCTAACCCTTTTAAAGTGCATCCACCGTTTGCCAATATCTCTGGATAAATGACTGCATTCAACCTCCTCGGTCTCCTTCTGATATCACCCCTCCTTGCCATTCTTAGGCGCGGCCCCTCGTTCAGGCCTCCCGCGCCCCCACCCCATAGCTTTGAGCAGCTTCTCCACTGACAAAGTTCCCATTTTCTCCCCCTGTAATCAGCCCTCTGCGTCCCCCATGAGAGAGCGTTCTCAAAACACAGGCTTGATCGTGTCACTAAAAGCCTTAAATAATAAGAGGTGAGAGGATAAAAGCTGAGTGGGGTTATCAGAACTCATGCTTTAGTGCTCCAAATGAACAATTATCCTGATTTTAAGTATGCCCAAGTCATTTTCCTAAGAATTGCAATTGTCATAGTGGAATTTTTTATTCTGGTGCTTGTCGGCAAGATTATTGTATCTATGTTAGGGCCTTAACCACATTATGTCAGGAGCGCACTGTAGATAGCTTATTTCTAGGAGTTTCGTTGGACAGGTTTATCCAAACATATGCAGTGATAAAGTCTGTTATTTGTGCAACAAGATTTACTGCACGTGTACTAGGTGCCGTACGCTGTGCTGTTCACTGGCGCGCAGGCCCAAATAGAATATGGTCCTCGTTCTCCAGAAACTTTATCTGACTTTCTGAAAACAAAAACCTTCAGTAACTATCGTCAATACCTTGAAATCTCAGCACCCCATTGTGAAATATGATGAAACAGATGGTTGTTGAATGTTCCTCTGAGCAACAGTACGTACTCTGGATGTCACATGGAACCTTCCCAAAAAAGCCAGCGCCTACTCACCAGCTCTACGGTCATGAGCAACAGAGTCCAAAGTCTCATCTCGGAAGCAGGGACTAAGCCCTCCCCTGACTGTACCTTGATCTTGGACTTCCCAGTCTCCATGACTGCTCTCCTCAACTGTCAAACGGGGAAAGGGAAGGTTTGCACCTTACAACAAAACCCAGGAGGTGACCTGCATCCCTGGTGTGCAACGTTACGTTCACAGACAGCGTTAAAGAAGGGTTTGGTTCCTGTCAGTGTTAATGAAGTCAGAACTACTACTGTTATGCTGCAGGATTCTTCTTCAGGATGTTTCTCTTCTAAAATAGAAATACATAAGAAAATAGAAAAGTCTGCAGAAGTCTATGAGATTTGATACAGACTTTCCAAGGAAAATTGCTGCCGAAAGGCACTGAAAAGGGAGGCCTCACGCTTCCCAAGTTTGTCCTGAGCTAGTCTGGTCCAGCTGGTTCTCAACTCCCAGGGTTCCTTGGTGGTCAGCATCGTGCCCGCTGAAGTTCAAGAGTAACCCGGCAGATGGCAGCTAGTCTCCCTGGAGAGTCCCTTGTAGTTTCCCCTGGGAAGAAGAGGCGGGGCATGACACTTTTAGTCTGTGAAATCATTCTGAAATGTCATAATTGCTTCCCACCAGTGAGCATGAAGAGTCACATTAGTATTTAAAAATCCTCTAAACAGCCAAGTGCTATGATGACACTAAATCAAGCTAATTTCTAAATCACTGGACCAAACCTTCATTGGATGTTAGCGTATAAACTTGAAAGAATTCAATAAAATTGAGCAAACAACTTGGGTGCCACACTGAGATGCCAGGCTCTGGCACTGTAACACTATGCTGCCTTTTCTCATGGTCTAATGTACTTCATGCAATGAGGCTGGGAGCAGTCTTTGCATATAAGCCACTCCTTTGGCAAATGTTTACTGTTATGTGCCTGATACTTCTCTTGTTGCTAGAAATGCAGTGCTGAGCACCAAAGTTTCAGGCTTCGTGGAGCTTAGCTTGCAGAGGTCTTAGATGTACGACTGGAAACACAAATAAATATATGGTCTGGAATGCTACTGGATTGGGATGCCAGGATTCTTAAATAGACTGGTGCTGTTTTTTGAGAGAAGGTAGCTAAAATTTGTGACCGAAGGTAGCCACAAAGTTAGCTAAAGGAAAAGGCACTAGCCAGAGGAAATGATACAGACAAAGGTTGTGGGGAGGAAAAAAACATGGGATGTTCAAAGGTCAACCCAGAGTAAAATGAATGGGCCAGTGGCTGATGAGAAACTGAGTAAAGTCCAGAGGCTGGGTAAGGAAGGGCCTTGGAGGCCAAGCTAAGTCCTTCACCTTATATTCTAGGGGTGATGGGAGCTGTGTTTTGAGGGATTATAGTTTCAAAGTAGTTATCATTATAGAGCTTTTGTTATTTTTAATCATGGTAAAATGCACATAACAAGGATGATTATCTTAACCACTATTAAATGTGCTGCTCAATGACATTCACCATGTTCTCAGCACTGCACAAACATCACCACCGCCTACCTCCAGAGCCTTATCTTCTTTGCAAATTCAGATTCTGCACATCTTAATTTCCTCTGGGCTCGGGGAACTGTTATTCCATTTTCTATCTCTAAGAGTTTGAGTCAGAACCTCATATAAGTCACTCAATATTTATCTTTCCGTAAGTAGCTTATTTTACTTAGCATAGTGCTGTCTGGGTTCACCCACGCTCGACCACATAACAGACCCTCCTTCCTTTTTAAGCCTTAATATTACATTGTACGTGTGTACCACAGTCTGAAACCATTTATGTTTCAGTAGACATTTGGGTCATTTCCATCCCTTAGCTACTGTAAATAATGATGTTGTCAACATAGGTGTACAATGATTTCCATTTTTACAGGATCATTCTGCTTGCTGTGTTGTGATTAGACAGATGTCAAGACTGGAGGCTGGAGACTAGTTAGGCAAGGTGGGAAATGCTGGTAGTGATAGAGAAGGTGAGATGTCACTAGACCGTAATTTATCCTCAAAACAAAGCATAGTAATTTAGGCCAAAGCAGTGGGAACTCTTCTGTGCTTTCTGCCCACATTGGCATCCCACTTAACGATATTCACTTTCTCTCAGTTTCCCGTACGATGACAGTGCCGTGGTTTAAATGTGTAATACCCAAGTTCATCTTTTGGAGACCAAATTGTCTATGCAATAGTGTTGAAAAGTGAGGCTTCATGGGAGGAGGTTAGGTCACTGGAACTCAGGCCTCAAGATTAGTGCTGCCCTGAAAATGGCTTGTGGAGCAGTGTCCAGTACTGCGCCCCACTGTTCATAGCACTTGATAAATGTCTGGTGAATGAAGACAGTCAAACATGTTTTTATTTTGGATAAAGTAAAACAAGAGTGTAACAGAATGAAGGATTCATCCATGTATAACCTTGTGCTAACTGGTTTTGGATCTGCAGGGAATTCTTTGGTCTTCTTCCTAGTTGTCACATATGTTCAGAGTAGACCAGTTTGCCATATGACCACATGGTACACACTTGAGGTATTAGGTTATTGACTTGCAGTAAGAAGGGCTTGATTAGGCCGTGCGTGGTGATCCTAGGACAGAGAGCCATAGAAAGAGAAACCTCTTCCTGTCTCATCTATTCTGCTTATGCTCATACTGTAAAAAGATGTGCAATATTCCGAAAGCATCAACTGTTTCACATCTGTTTTAGGGAAGTTCACAAGCATATTCTCAATGACAAAAGTAGTGTGTTATTTTCTTTATTTTCTTGCCAGAAAAATGTATTTGGAAATATAGACTATTTGGGTGTGGTCACATTTAAACTAGAAGTACGTATAAAAATTATAGAATCTAGGATCAAGAATGGGCCCAGAGAGATGAGAAAAGCAGGAGACAGACAGATGTGGACACAAGTCTAGAGAATACCTCATTATTATAGCTTATACTGCATAGTTCTTAAGGCAGTGTCCATACAAAGGTTTTTCTAGGATTTAATTTTTGTATATGGTTCTGTGTCTTATGAAGAATACACTAGGGGAGATTTAGAATTAATACCAATTCTGCTGATAACATAATTTCAGGGGCCTTTATTTAAGAACATAAGAGCTAACTCTAAATCACCTAGTAATTAATAAATGACTTCGTTATTCATGTATCAGTAAATTATAACACTTAGCCTCTTTTGCCTTGTATTGTACTTAAAGTCGAACTAATTTAATTATCAGGCAACCCTATAAAGTAGGCACTGTTATTTTTGGCACTTTACAGATTTAAACAAACACTTAGGTTTAGAAAATGGCAGAGTTGGTAATAAAGCCCAAGATTTTCTGAGGCCAGATAGTGTCCTTAGCTACCATACCATGCTGCACGGGAAAGTCAGTACAAAATTCTGGGTCTTGCCGGGCGTGGTGGCTCACGCCTGTAATCCCAGCACTCGGGAGGCAGAGACAGGAGGACTGCTGAGTTCGAGGCTTGGCTGGACTACATAGTGAGCTCAGAGCCAGCCTGAACTACAAAGCGAGACCCTGTCTCAAAAAAAAAAAAAAATTCTGGGTCTTTACTAAGTGGATAGAAAACTGGAACTGAATGTAGCCAGTAGAGCAGCATTATGCATATTTCCAAGCTCCATGGGAGCTGGTTCCTGCATGAACACAAAGCTTCACACGAAGCTCCACAGAATCCAGGAGGCAGTTTAGCACTGGATTGCTACTAGAAAAACCCTAGAAGTGCTAAAATGGTGAAAAGCTGAAGGAACAGGAACGAGACCAGGTTGCTCAGAAAAAACAGCTCATGGGGGGCCAGAGGGTTAGATCAGTGGTTCTGGTGCCTGCCTCGCAAGCGCAAGGTCCTGAGTTCAATCCCCGGTAACCACATATAATGCTGGGAGTGGAGACACGCCCACCAACAATCAACGCCGCATACCACAGTGCCGGACTTGGTGGCTCATGCCTGTCATCCCAGCACTCGGGAGGCAGGGACAGGAGGATTGCTGAGTTCGCGACAGCTTGCCTGGGCACCATAGTAAGCTCAGGGCCAGCCTGAACTACAAAGCGAGACCCTGTCTCAAAAAGAAAAAAAAAAAAAAAAAACAGCTCATGGGTCCAGGTTACTGATTGCTGTACTAAGAAAGAAAACCATGAAAAACTGGTATGAAGCAGCAGTCAGAAGGCCACACCCACTTGTATTTGGCTATTACCTAAGACAGTGATGGCTAGCCTTTCAGAGACCAGTTGCCAAACTGCAACCCAATGCCCATTTATTCACTACAAAGTGCCAGCTCTACAATTGAACCCGAATACTGAGGTTTTGGTTTAGGAAAAAAAAAAACACTCACACATTAACATCTTTTGTCTTAAAATACAGTAACATAGGGCCAGAGGGTTAGCTCAGTGGTTCCGGCGCCTGCCTCGCAAGCGCAAGGTCCTGAGTTCGATCCCGGAAACCACATATAATGCTGGGCGTGGAGACTCACACCCACCAGCAATGAACACCGCATACCACAATGCCGGGCGTGGTGGCTCACGCCTGTAATCCCAGCACTCGGGAGGCTGAGACAAGAGGATTGCTGAGTTCGCGGTGGCTTGCCTGGGCTACAAAGTGAGCTCAGGGCCAGCCTGAACTACAAAGCGAGACCCTGTCTCAAAAAAACAAAAAACAAAAACCAAAAAAACAAAAAACTGTAACATATGTTTCATAGGCTCGCCACTACTCTTGTAGGAGACTTAAGAGCCCACAGAGTGCTGCCCTTTAAGAAATGATTTTTCCCAGAGAAATGGGCTTACTGTCTATCCAGCCCAAATGCAGAAAAAAAGGCCCTTAAAAAGAGTATTCATGTATTGTTGTACAAGGATGCATCTCCAGTGTTTTTAAAAATTTTTATTTTATTAGTAGATGTTTGCAATACATGCATTTAGTAATCATCTGGGAAAGTTCATACATACACATAGTACAGTTTCTTTTTAAATTCCCTTCTTTCCTTCTCCCTCCCTCTTCCTTGAATTCTCATTCTTGCCTTTTCACTCTTTTTTGATACTGCTAATGTTAGCCGATGTTTATGGCACCTGTACAGTGTCCCGATCCACTGAGGTTATTAGGACCTTGAATCTGGTATATGTTTGCTCTACCTACTTCCCCACCCCTGCCCCTCACCCCTTACCCTTGGTCTCCTGGACCTCTTCCCATCTGCAAGAGATCCAACCCCTTGTCTGATTCTACCCTTCCTATATTTTTCTCTTACTTGTACTCTGTCTTACTCAGATGAAAGATACCATATTACATTTAAATTTGTGTGCCTGATTTATTTCACTCAACATTATATTTCCTAGGTACATCCATTTTCCTACAAACATCTCAAATTTGTCCTTCTTTACAACTAAAAAGAATTACATTATATATAGATGCCACAATGTTTTAGCCATTTGTTTGTTGGTGGGTATACATGCTGTTTCCAAGATTTAGATAGTACAAGTTGTGTTGCTATAAATGTTGGCATGCATGTCTCACTGTAGTATGATGTCTTTAGCTCTTTGGGGAAGATATGCAGCAGAGGGACAGCTGAGTCATATGGAATTTCTAATTTTAGTCCTTTGAAAAATTTCCATACTGATTTCCATAACAGTTGTACTAGTTTACATTCCTAAACAATGTAAGAGAGTTCCACTTTCACCACAGCCATGCCAGAATGTTTTTTTTTTTTTTTTTTTTTTTTTTTTTGAGACAGGGTCTGGCTTTGTAGTTCAGGCTGGCCCTGAGCTCACTATGGAGCCCAGGCAAACCTGGAACTCAACAATCCTCCTGCCTCTGCCTCCCGAGTTCTGGGATTACAGGCATGAGCCACCACACCCGGCACTGTGGTATGTGGTATTGATTGCTGGTGGGCGTGAGTCACCACACCCAGCATTGTATGTGGTTACTGGGATCCAACTCAGGACCTTGCGCTTTCGAGGCAGGCTCCAGAACCACTGAGCTAAATCTCCGGCCCCCAGAATGTTTTTTTTTTTAATTTCTTGATGCTTGGCATTCTTTCTGGATTAAGATAGAATCTTACCATTGTTTTGATTTGCTTCTCTCTAATAGCCACAGAGGTTGAATATTTTTTCATGTATTGTTGGCCATTTGTACTTCTTTCTCTGTGAAGTGTCTGTTCATTTCATTTGCCCATTTCTTTACTGTATCTCCAATTCTTAACAGTACTTGGCATAAAAGAAGTGCTTAGGAAATATTCGTTGAGTTCAAACCATGAATAATGAGTGTAGAAAGAGCTCAGTTCACCATCCTAAGCTATAATCTACACATCTCCAAATTTTCCAGTCTTCAAACACACAAATAAGAGTCTGATCTCCCAACCCCCTCTGTGGGAGTCATTAAGTGTTGTTCAATAAATATTCCAAACTTCCCACTTTCCTAGCACAAGGCAGGACTGTGTTTCTCCGCCCATTTGGAAATTAGGCATGGGGCTGTGACTTACCTTCACCAGTTCAACATGACCAGAAGTTTTCAGAACTCTTCCGTTGCCTGAGCAATCACAGAAGCATAACAATGCATCTTCCCACATCCTGGCACCCCAAGCAAGGACTGAATGCAGAAAAGCAGGCCAACTCACAACAGGCATGTAGCCTATCATGCAAGCAAGAAATCAAATTGTGCTTCAACCCCTGACATTTTAGGATTGTTACTTCGGCTTAACACAGACTTCCCCGGATGGTTATGTCTCATCATTTGCAAAGAAAAGCTAACCTTTAGATCAAGTTCCCTTTGCCAAGAATTCCTAGAAGTCATTAAGGGATTCCTGCAATTTATAAATTAATTCTGGTGGTCATTTGTCACCTCTAGATTTATACTGCTGTTCTAAGTTTCTCTGACAGTCATCTCTTGCCTCCATGTAACCAACTTTCCCCAGGCTCCTTTCATTTCATCCAAACCATGTCACAGGAAATGACAACAGAGTTAAAACCAAGTTATAGAGTTTAACAAGATTTTACTGAGGGCATGGTGATGACAGAGGGAAACTGCAATAAAGAAAACATTTCAGCATCGGTTATTCACATCCATATTGCCTAGGATCCATCAGCCAGGTCTGTCCACATGGCCATATCGAATGGTTAGACTGTTCCCCTGTAGAGGAATGTCTTCAGTCTTGATCACAGGGGCCAGAGGTCACCCCCAGCCTCCTACTTCAAGGCCCAGAGAGAGAAAGAAAATCAGTCTTATCTCTGGCAGAAACCAGCATAATCTCTGCAGAGATGCAACTCTGACTCTCAGGAAGGCCACCACATGCACTGCTCTGTGGGCCACTGGAGCCCTTTAGATGTATACCCTCTCACTTCCAAGACAGAATCTAATCTCAAGCTTTGTGGAATCAAAGCCATATTGAAGTGACTTTCCCCAAAGAAAAGAGCAGTATTTTCTCATCAATGAATTCTCCAAAGTAAGGAGCCATTGGCAGCTTTACATAGCAGATTCTCCCTGATTCTGCTTAGTCTTGTTAGGGAGCTTACTTTTTTCTCTACACACATTTCCAGAGCAGTGTTAACCTTGACCGTATAAGTTCTGTGTCCGGATCATTTGTTCTACCAACCTCATCTGGTGAACTTAGCTTCAATGGGAGAACCCCGTACCTACTACTACTGCAGAAGAGGCAAATTCATGCAGGGATTAAGGGTGTGGACTCTAGAGCCAGACGCTCTGACACAAAGCAGGTGCTGAGCCTTTGCTATTACTGTAATGCCTGTGGGATGACCTGAGGACACATCTGCTTCCCTTTTTACAGGTTTAAATCTGAAAGACTGTAAGGACTCCTTATCTTTAATGATCAGGGACATAACTAGTTTAAGTGCTGAGTGGCCACCTGAATTGAATAGGAAAGCTAAGACTAGCACCACACCTGAGAAATGAGGCCCTGCCCAGGAAGACAAGCAGGAGGTCAAGAATTTGCACAAGAAAGTAGAATCCAAGATAAAATTGAAACATGGAATCTCAACATGACCAGGACATATGTACTTGCCGTTAAGACATGATGTGAGATGACAGAGCCAGGGTAACCACAATGCACTCTTTACAAGACCTGACATGAGTTGTTCTCCTCCTTGGCACCCTAAGGCTCTATCAACAAAGAGAACTATTAGTCCCATAAACCAGGAGTTTCCACAGCATGCTCTAGGGAAGCACAAAGTCCTGAGGAAGTTAATAGGCATATAATGAAACCAGTGTGGAAATTGTAGCATTAAAGTTTAACACATGTTTCCTTATGGTAGGATCTCTCAAAGGATGTTAATATGCAGTGTGAATCTCCAGAAGGTGGCTAGAGTCGGCCGAGTCACTGTGAACACAGGTGAGAAAGAAGCCTCTTTTAAGCTTCTTCTGTCCCTCCCATAGCTCATTAAATCTACAAAGCACTTTGGATTCATTGTGACAAAAGAGCCTATATAGGCTCAATATAGGTTTATGCCACAGGTGATTGCATCTAATCACACTCTTAAGCATAAAACAGCAAACTAGGGACAGAAGAGACTGCAAAGGACTTCTCTCAACCAGATGGTTGATAAGGTGCAAGCAGGAGAGATCACTCATGTCGTCTTGGAGTTTTTGAGAGGCAAAGAGAAGGAGATTAGAAAGGGTATGAGACAGACGGGAGCAATTCTATCCCTGAGAAGCGAGCGAGGCTGGTTTCCTGCAAGATTAGCCATTTCCAGAGCACTTGCTCTGTGACGGTACAATCCAGTATGCTTGATCCACAATATTTTGTTGAACTCTCCCAACAATTTCAACAAAAAGAAGTATTAGTCTGATGGTAGGTAGAGTTCTTACTCTGCAGCTTATGAAACTGATGTCGAAGTCCAGAAGAAACTGAGCTTCAAAGAGGTTGTTTAAATTGCCCAAGTTCACCCAATTAATTAGTTTGCAGATATGAGATTCGAGCTTTAAGTTGGACTGACTCCAAAGTCTGTAGTCTCTGCAACCTCCCAGGAACCACAGGGCTTCAATAAACCTGCGTTCAGTGCCCCGTGGCCCCTGCGCTGGGGACACACACTCTAGTAGTACAGGAGAAACATGTTTATAAATAACTCAAATACATGCTTAATAATCTGTCCCAAGTACAGCAGGTAGTCTGGCTTGGACATGAAATGCCCCCTAAAGGCCCATGTGTTGAAGGCTTGGTCGCCAGGGCAGCACTGTTCAGAAGTGAAGCTTTTAGAATGTGATAGAATTGTGAGGATTGTCACTTCATTCAGTGATTTAATCCGTTGAAGATTCAAAATTTGATGGCATTATTGCAAGGTGACGACAATTTAGGAGGTAGAGTCTAAAGGGAGTGGATCATGTGGGATGACCTTGAAGTCTGTCCCTCTCCTTCTCCCTGCCCCTCCCCCCTCTCTCCTTTCTAGTCGCCATGAGAATAACAGCTTTCTAGCTCTGTCTGCCACATTCTCCCCACCATGATGTTCTGTTCAGCCTTACCCAGACACCACAGCAATGTAACCAGTCAACACAGACTAAAATCCCTGAAACCATGAGCCAAAACAACAAGCTTTCTCTCCTTTATATTGTTCATTTTGTATGTTGTCATAGTGATACAAAGCTGACCGACACAATGAGCATGAAAGGAAGAAGGTATTATGATGTCAGTTTAGGGTGTGGAGGGGGGGCTCATTAGAAAGATATTCAGTCGCAGCTCCCTGAACTGAATTTTTATAAAATTCAGCAAGGTCACAATAGAAACAGTTGGTGATTAGCGGGCGGGACTGCATTCTCAACACAGGAAACAGTGTCCATATGGGAATTTTCATAAAACATTTAAGATGAAAAAACAAACTTCTCTTCAAAAACAGGGAGGCTATATTATAGTTGCTGATAGTTCCGTTTCAGAAGTTCAGAGACCTGGCCACCAAAGGAAAAGACAACAGAACAGAACAAAAAAAAAGAAAAGAAAAGAAACCAAAGGCATTGCTAATCTGCCATCTGCACCAATGATGTAGGAAAATAAACGAGAGCAAAGCAAAGCAAAACAAAAACGCCTTAAACAAAAAAGTCCTCTTTTGAGACAGGAGGAAAGCTCTGTCTCCCAAACCTGTGTGTGTGCTTTCCGTGTTTATGCTGTGGTGTGACCCGGGCCTCAGAGTCCTGTTGGGGGCCTGTCCCTTTTGATTCTACACAGCTTAATCTGTCTCCATCACTTCCCAGAGTCAGACAGGAATGCCAAGTTAGACGGGAATGCCAAGGCCCAGTTTCAGCACTGTGGCGCCCACCTCCCAAGCCACAACATCTTAGTACAGCCTCCTCCCAGGCAAGGAAACAGTCAATAAGGAAATGCCGTAGTTAAGGCTCTTTGCAACTGGCTGGAAGTGTGAGGCAGCGCTTCATTTCCTGATCGCTCAGGTGGAAATTGTAAAAACAATTAAGAGCAATGACTAATCACCGAATCAAAGCAGGTTGCCCAACTCATTTGCAATTGTGCACTCAGTTCTGTGTGCCAACAAACAAAGACTTGGGAAGTTTATTATTTAAACCAATTAAAAGCTCTAGGCAAAGTAGGTAGTCAATTTGTGACCACGTGGTGGGAAAACATTAGTTGGAAGAGCCTGAGGAATTCGGCGGCAGAGCCATATGGCCCAAATCAGAATGAAGCACCCAGGATCACTGGGAATGTCTGCCCGAGAAGCAATTTCAGAACAAAAAGCATCACCGAGCAAGAACAGACTTGTGCTCTGCGCATGTGCCACCACCCACCAACACCACCACCACCACCACCACCACCCCCCCCCCGCAGTCTAGCCCGTATGCAAGGCTGGTAGTTCTAACCAATAGTAAAAGAAAACCAAATTGACTAAAATCCTAACTTGGACTGTTTAGCGAGAGACATTGCTAAATTTCCTGTCCCACCATTTGTACTTTTATGTATTTTAGGGCTACCTAGAGAGTTCTTAAAGGCCCAGATGATGAAAATCGTCTGCCCTTCTCTCCAAATGAGGTACACAGTCCATCTGGAGAGGGCACTCACACTTTTACATGGAGCTGTAGGCCATAAAATGGAAAGTAAAGAATTGAAAACTGAAGCCATTTGGTAGCAGTTATAAAAAAAAAATAAGGTGGGGGAGGTAAAAGGTGGTAGGTGAGGGCAGTTACTCCAGCAAATTAGATTTACAGAATGGATGTTATACAGTAAGCCTTCACTGAAAGTTCCTTTTCACATCCCCATGAGATATTTTCCACTTACATCTTTTTTTTTTATGCCAACACAGTGTGTCATGTTTATTGGGCTATTCACAGGTAAGCTTAAAACACGAGAAAGAGAGAAAAGACCAGATGCCACCAACAGTGTCAAAAAACAAAATATTTGGCATTTCTCTGTTTCAAATGCTGCTTTTCTTTGCAGCCAAACGATATACAGGCAATTCACTGGCGTATCAGCAACAGGTGTGATTTATTTTTTAGCAACTAGAATCAAATTCATTTAACCAATGATGTATTAGAATGATAAGCAAAGAAGAAAGCTATTTTCATGTAATGAGGACAAAAAAACATTTATATAAATTAAATTGATACACAATAATTTAGAAAGGGAACGCACGTACAAGTCATTTGTTGGTCATTAAGTCACTAAGTTGATCAGAGAGCTCAGAAGTCAAAGAACACCACACAGCGAGAACACTGGTGTAGATTCATTTCACTCACAAAACTGTGTCCAAAGTTTGAGATACGCACTTACTGAGGTAAAGGCACAGTCACTTCCACACAGTAAGGAAGAATCTGGATTGCCCATCTATAATTCCTTCATGCCAGCTTTCATCTGTTGGATTGGTTAATGTGCTGATGTCCCCTTTTTAAAATCCTGATTCTCCTTGGTTTGCAGTACCAAAGTCACAGAGACCACAAGGGCGGGACTAGTCCATTGGAATGCTAGAGCTTCCTCTCTTTTCCATAGAGGTGGTGGAAACCCCACTGAGCTCACTAGAACTCCTCTTCACCAGCCATGGTTTGTACTGTTGCCTGGGAACCCTGAATGCCACGTCCACCCGCATCTGCAGGCCTGCAGGTTCTCTGTGGACTGTCTGTGACAGTCTAGTGTAACCTCAATAAACACAGCCAACTGGCTGCCTTGCTTTACATCATTTTCTTAAAAATTAAACATGCTTCTTTGAGGCAACTCCTTTGATTCTTCAAAGATGTCTACAGTTTGTCTGACTTCACCTGGAATCTCACCTACTCGCTTCTTTTTGCAATCACAATCTGAGAAGTAGCCCTCCAGCTTTGCCAAGTGGTGCCCAATCTCTTTTAAATCTTTACCTTGAAGTATCTGAAGTGGATCAACAAATGTTTGCTTTCTGTTAATGTCAAGAGAGCCTTTCGCCTTGGCCACTCATTTCATGGATTTGTCAGCCTCCATCAACACATTGCCGATATCCAAGTCCTCCCCCAGCTCCTCACCATGCAGCCCCCAGTTGCCCCCTATCTGTGGGCAGCCTGCAGTCTTCATTTGCCCTCAGACCTTCGCCAGTGTTCCGCATCCCTACCTTAGCTCTGGATTTGGCTGAAGGCATTCAATGGCTTTGGAAAGAATTTCTGCAACCTTATTGGTTCCAACTATTTTCCTTCCCATGTCCAGAAATTTGTCACCTAGCATTGTTCCTTTGACACCATTTCTTCTTCACTAACCAGCTGGCTGGCTTCGTAGAACTGATTTTATAGAACCAACATCACCGCTGAGCTGGGAGTAGGTCGGTGCCCTGAGCTGGGCTCTGTGTCCCACAGCCTTAGCCCAGCTGCTGTTACCTCACACACCTACACGCGGAGCTACAATTTTCTTTTTTTTTTTTTTTTTTGAGACAGGGTCTCGCTTTGTAGTTCAGGCTGGCTCTGAGCTCACTATGCAGCCCAGGCAAGCCTCGAACTCAGCAATCCTCCTATCTCTGCCTCCCGAGTGCTGGGATTACAGGCATGAGCCACCACGCCCAGCAACGGAGCTACAATTTTGTTGCCCTACAAGTTCCCGTGCTCCTAACCACTTCCTCTATACCTCTGCCTCCCCTGCCACACATGCATTTTCCTGGAAGTCTAATAGTTCCTGTGCTCCCAATGGACCTTACTTCTTTTTTTTTTTTTTTTTAGATAGGGTCTCGCTTTGTAGTTCAGGCTGGGCCTGAGCTCACTATGGAGCCCAGGCAAGCCTCGGACTCTGCAATCCTCCTGTCTCTGCCTCCCGAGTGCTGGGATGACAGGCGTGAGCCACCATGCCCGGCACTATGGTATGTGGCATTGATTGCTGGTGGACATGAGTCGCCACACCCAGCATTCTATGTGGTCACGGGATCGAACTCAGGACCTTGCGCTTGTGAGGCAGGCACCGGAACCACTGAGCTAAATCTCCAGCCCTGGACCTCACTTCTTAAGGTCCTGGTTCCTTTCTCCATCAAGTTCCCTCTAAAACAAGCATTTTCAGACACTCCCAATTACAGAAAGAGGAAGAACAGTTGTACTAGGACCCACTAAACAGTGTTGCACACTGTCAGCCAGCTGCAGCTATCCACTTTCCACGGTATATAACTAACGCACTAGGAGTAAACAACTTTGTGCATCCATCAACAACATGGCTCATAATATGCTACTATGCAAATTCAGTAAACTGAATAATAAGAATAGCAGCTATGATGTCATTCCCTTAAAAACGTCTGGCACTGTGCATACTTCCTAAAGTAATATGGCATACCTGTGAGTGTGTTGAACGGTGTTTACGATTTTTCTGCAGTCCGTATGCCGGCACTAGGAAAAGGCTAGAAGGGCTGCTATGCCACCTGCCAATGCTTGCCCTAAACCGTCCCCTTGCTCTGGGTGTTCAATCTTACCTTGTTCCGTTCCAAGAAGTTTGCAACAGCAGCAAAAACAGTGCCAACGTTCATTACAGACGAAGCAGACTGGTCCCTGCATCTCTAAGTCAAAGACCTGTAACAGCACAAGATAGAAAAGAAGGAAAGTGCAAAGTCTCTGAGTGCCAAGTTTGACTTTGCTACCAAGAGCTAAGAAGCCCTTGGAAAGTGTACTAGCCTCAGCCACCTGCTTGACACTTCTAGTGCGAACAGCTATGCTGTTTCACAGAGACAAAATGAACTGTCTTGAGTAGATTTCCAAAGAGGCGATTAGGAGATGCTGTCCTGCCTGAAGACATCCCGAAAGCCTATTCTGACTCTCGTTTGGAATGACCCTCCATCTGTCGGAGAGTACCACAACTCTGCTTCATTTCCAAATGAGAGTGGCAACCCTGTCACCTGGCCGGCTGTCCAACAAAATAGGCACAACAACTGCTAAACAAGATGACTGCAGCTGTTCTCTAGAAGAAGACACAGGCACACCTGAGGAGCAAACCTTAGTCCCTTTGACAGTACGCAGGGTCTCGTCACTTGATTTAGCTGGTAAAGTTTGAGTAGAATGTTAAGTACGACTCGTGGATAGAAGCACTGAATGGCCAGACCTTCCAGTGCTCCCTAGCCCCACGTGGTAAACTCTGAAATAGTGTTGGGATGAGGTTCTGCAATGCTCCTGACTGATGATATGGAGAAAACCAACTTATTGAGCCATGTAGGACATACAGCACAACCATCACTGTGTTTTCATTGTAGTAAATGACGAAGATTTCGGTGTAATTGTTATTCCAGCATATTCTAGGCTATCTAGTAACAATCACAATCCACAGCTACAGATTTTTTTTTATTTAGAGTTGGAAGCTAATCTTTAAAGAGTCTAATTTTTTTTTTTTCTTTTTGAGACAGGGTCCCGCTTTGTAGTTCAGGCTGGCCCTGAGCTCACTATGGTGCCCAGGCAAGCCGCCGTGAACTCAGCAATCCTCCTGTCTCTGCCTCCCGAGTGCTGGGATGACAGGCGTGAGCCACCAGGTCCGGCATTGTGGCATGTGGTGTTGATTGTTGGTGGGCGTGTCTCCACGCCCAGCATTATATGTGGTCACCAGGGATTGAACTCAGGACCTTGAGCTTGCGAGGCAGGCGCCAGAACCACTGAGCTAACCCTCCGGCCCCAAGAGTCTAATTTTCTAAAAATTGAATTCTTTATTGATACATTTTATAGACAGCTCACAATCACACTCAACATCGGGGAATTTGTGCCAGTATGTGACACAAGTTAATTCTCATTTTTACTCATATCCCTACCGACCCACAACCCCCACCCCCTATATACATGTCCTTTCTTTTTCTTTTCGAATCATATTTATTCTTTCCCTTCATTACTTTCCCTTACCACATTCCCTTTGAATATTTCCTATTTCACAAAATCTATCATACATGCTAGAACTCATTTATATCTACAGGTTGAAGAGTCTAATTTTAACTAAAGTGTTACTTTACAAATTAGAACACATGGGTTAGATAAGTAATATTAAAAGGGCACTCTATGGTGGCTCAAGCCTGTAATCCCAGCACTCAGGAGGCAGAGGCAGGAGGATTGCTGAGTTTGAGGCTTGCCTGAGCTACATAGTGAGCTCAGGGCCAGCCTGAACTACAAAGCGAGACCCTGTCTCAAAAAAAAAAAGTTTCAGGCATGATCTCACTAAATTTCCCAGGCTGGCCTTGCTGTCCTACTGCCTCAGTCTCCTGAAAAGTGGGAATTAGAGTCATATGCCACTACAACTGGTTTATTATTCAAAATTGATCTGAAACATCCATTGTCTATGGAGAACAGTTAAGTAGTCTACCATCTTCCATGTGATAGTCTGCCCAGAAAGTAATATGGGTGCAGAAATTCTCATTGTTTATCCAACATAATTTTTTAGATCACTGACAGTGATTGAGATCAAATCAGGGACTCACATATGCAAGGAATGAATTTTTCCACTGAGCTACACCCCCAGTCCTGGAACAATATTTTCACTATTACCTTGGCTTCCAGGAAGCTCACAGCTAAATTTACCACTCCATTTCACCACTCCTTCCTGGCATGCATCCTCTCACTTTCAACTGCCCTCCACACATCCATACATGCATTTTTTATTTCATAAGACACTTTAGAAAACTTTAGAAATATCAGTGCTGATGATCATTACAGAATATTTCATCAAGGCAAATTCATTTGCAGAGCAAAACTACATCCACACAGTGAATCTTTCCATTTCTGTGAAACCCACTTCTAAAGAGTGACAGATTCTTTTGTCTTTCTACTCACTTTCAAGGCAAGTGAATAGTTCCACAGACTATTGGACAGTTTGGCTGGCCTCTAGAAATAGAGGAGCATTACTTATCTGATTGAAATTGAAAAGAGTTTGGCAGGCCTGAGATTTAGCTCAGTGGTTGCAGTGCCTGCCTAGCAAGCACAAGGTCCCTAGTTTGATCCCCAGTAAGCACAATCAACAATACCGGGTGTGGTGACTCACGCCCACAAGCAATCAGTAACACACACCACAGTGCTGGGCATGGTGGCTCACCGCTGTAATCCCAGCACTCAGGAGGAAGAGGCAGGAGGATTGCTGTGAGTTTGAGGCTTATTTGGGCTACACAGTGAGCTCAGAGCCAGCCTGAATTACAAAGCGAGATTCTGTCTCAAAAAAAGAAAACAGAAAAGAGTCTGGCTATAAATTCCAAAATAATCTGCTCATCTTTATATTCGTAACAACAGACCATAACAGGAAAGGCAAGAGAGCACACTAGGCAATGCAATTGCGAGGGAAATTTTACCCAGATGGAGTCTGTGATCACAAATGAATTTGATATTTTTAGTGCATCATACAATCGGCAGGTATGGAAAGGAAAGAAGTATATTAGGCTAACCACTAGATGAAGTGGCTTTCTAAGCCCAGTAGATTCTGTGTCTCAAATTAGCACAGAATATCTCAACCTCAGCATTAGCATTTTGTACTGAATAATCTTTTATTGGGAGCACAGGGACTTCTCTGTGCACTGCAAGATGTTTAGCAGTGTCCCTGGACTCTACTCATTATAGATTTGGACCAAATCCACCAAGTTATGAAAATCAAAACTGTCTCCAAACACTGGAAAATATCTCTTTGATAATCAACATTTCCCCCACACTGAAAATAACTGAATTAGTATAACTTCTGCCACCATTAGTCAAACCCTGTCCCCTTCTGTCTTTCTTATAAAATAATCACAATAGCTGACATTATTGTGTGCTTACTATGTGGCAGGCATTATGCATGCATTATGTTATTTAATCCTCATCGTAGCCCTGTGAGGGACTACTTATCCCCAGTATGCAAATAAAAAGCCTGAAGCTTACAGAATATCATACAAATATTCTCATTGGAAACCATGCTTACAGACAAGCTCAGAACTTCTTGGCTCTAAACCTGTGTTCTCATCCACAAGCTGACAACCCACTTTTTATTATGATTTTACAAATGAAGGAATTGACACTCTGGTGATTAACTTATAGCACACAGCCAGCCCTCCTCAGAATCAAAGTTCTATTATAAGTTTCTGTACCTCAAAAGATGCACCAGTTTTCTTCACATAGATCTATTAAGTAGCTGCTGGGCCACTGGTATCTTCTCCCACTTGGGTGTCAAGAGAGGGAAAAGGGTGAGACATCTGGAACCAATGAAGTAAAGAGATTACACCAAAGGGAAATACCAAAGCAATCACCATTACCAAAAGAAAGAATTTGGACTGTGCTGAGAGGCCACACAGTGACCAAAGTTTGCGCTGTGATGAGACAGTCCAATGACTACTACTATTACTGTGGGAACCACTGCGGTATTTCTCTGGTAACCCTTGACTGTTGCCTGCTTCGCTGAACTCCAAAGACAGAAAAACAGTGTTGTGAGCCGGGTGAGTTTTGCTAAGGCACTTGGAGATTATTCCACTTTATGTCTGCTAATGACTGAGCCAGACCAAATCACAGTTTTTGCAAAGAGGATGATGAAAAGTCAATATCGCATGAACTCCCCACGTGCCCAAACTGGGGTTTAACCTGGCAAAATTGATGTGCGAACCAGTGTTGCTATTTAATGTGGTTTCTATCAAAGTGTTCATAAAACCTGGAGCTGCAGCTGGCCCCCATTAGGTAGTTTCTTGGGGAAAGTTTTCCAAGCAAAACCTTTTTTAACAACTTCATAAAGCCAGGCACAAGATGACAGTGCAATGACTGAGAGATATGGGAAATTTTATCTTTAAAATGGTCAGTGGGGGTTTACTCTGTCTGTTTCTTGAGGGAAAGTGGACATTAAAGACTATATAGTCAGCCTTGAGTGATTTCATTCATTTATGCATCAATTCATTTGTTCAACATTTATTTAGCCCCTATTATATGTCAGGCATTCTGCCAAATGCTAGAAAGAGCAGAAATAGGAAGAACGCTAATGAGAACACAAATTATTAATCCAGAGTAACCCATGGAAAGGGTTTTGGTGATGGATTTCATGAAGCTACACATAAAAGTATTTGCTGCCAAGCAGGTGTCCAGAAAATGTATGCTCATCTCTTCTCCATGTATAATAAGATGTGAATGCTTTGAAGGTACTTTAGTAAGCTTCCTAACACTACAAAAAACACGTGAGAAAAAAATAAAAATAAAAAAGTAAAAACAAACAAACACATCAGGTAATAAAATTATCAAGTAAAAAAATAAAATTATCAAGTTTGTTTGGCCTCACAGTTTCAAACAGTTCAGTCAATGATTATAATGACCCTCAAATTCCAGTTAAAAGCACTGCGAAAGTGAGTAGCTTTCATGTATGGCAAGCACAATATTCAAAAATACAGAGCAAAGTTGAGCCCTCAGATTCTCAGGAGTTTTTCTTTAACAATATTCTTCATCATACTATATCTCTGAATTTTGTCTGTCTTATAAAATTCTTTAAACCCCATAAAGCACATATGAAAAGGTCCTGAGAACCTGTGACAATACACTACGTGAGGAATCTGTCCTTGAATAACCAAGAGACAGCACTGAGAATGTCGTGGAACCTTTTCACATAGAGTTCTTAACATATGCACATTTATGTTTTGACCAACAGGTAGTAACTGTACATGAGGTATAGCGTAATGTTTACATTGCATAATGATCAAATCACATTTATGAGCATAGTTATCGCCTTCAAGTTTAATCATTTCTTTCTGGTGGCTACATCCAAAATCCCCTCTTGTAGCTATTTTGACACAGGCACGAATTGTTACTATGTTCATTGTGCTTCAGCACAGACACCACGCCATACTCCTCTCATGTATGGCCCACCGCTCCACTAACCTCTTCCCTTGGCCACTCTCCAGAGTCTCTGCTAACCTCCATTCTACTTTCGAACTTCTACAAGATCTATTGTTTAGATTCTACATGCAAGTAAGATCTTCAGGTGTTTGTGTGTCTGTGCCTGGCTTATTTCACTTGATGTAATGTCCTCTTCGTTCTCCGTGTTGTCACAAAAGGCAGGATTTCATCCTTTTATGGCTGCTCAGAATTTCATTGTGCATTATGTACCACATATTTTTTTCCTCAACTGTTGATAGACATTTAGGTTGATTCTATTTCTTGGATATTTTTAATCTAATTCTCACAAAGTCTATGAGGCAGAGTTCAATATAAAATTCATTTTATGGAATCAAAAGCGTGAGACTAGATCAATACAGGAATCAAATCTTGACTTTCTAGGCCTGGTGGCACATGTCTGTAATCTCAGCTACTTAGAAGGCTGAGGCAGGAGGATTGAAAGTTTAAGGTCAGTCTAGACAACTTAATGAGAGTCTGTCTCAAAATAAAAAATAAAAAAGGCAGGGCTATAGTTCCACTGCACAGTGCCCCTGGGTTCAATTCCTAGTAATGCGCGCACACACACACACACACCACATCTGACCTATTTTATTCTAAACTCATTTCTACTCTTTTCGTTGTACTGTACTATACTTCCTAAAAGGAACTGGTTTGCAAAACTTTTAATTAGAACGTACTCTGACCAGTGCATACCTGTAGATGTCATTCGGGGTGGGGGGAGCACCTGAACTGAAGGCCTTGCATATGCTACTATTCTACCACTGAGTTACACACCCCCAGGTCCTCTGTTAGGATTTAGTACAATTCCCATGTGCCTGTTGTCTAAACATCTCCGAATGGCAGACTTGTAGCCAAGTTGGGGAAAACAATGAACTCAAGTGTATTCAGAAAATTTCATTTTAAAGACAAACCAACTGGGGATTTGGCTCAGTGGTTTCGAACCTGCCCCCCCCCCAAGCACATGGTTCCAAGTTTGATCTTCAGTAAATAATAAATAAATAAATAAGGACAAATGACTCCCACATTATGTAACCAAACTACTGTCACATTCAGTCACCAAGAGACAGTACTCCCAGCATCAGAGAAAATACCAGTAACTGGGACTATCCATAACTGAGGGCACATATATCAAGTCAGGAAGAAACCGGAGTTGCCTCTGCCAGTCTAGTAGGTCTGCTACAAAATCAAACATCACATCGCTAAAACTACAGCAAATAACCTTTATACAGCATTCTATACTTTGCAAAGGTTATATATAATGTCCCCCTGAAACACCACTCTCCTTACTTCATGAATGAGGAAACTAAAGTTCAGAGAGATTAAGTAAACTGCTTCAGGTCACCTAGCTCAGTAAGTGGCAAAGTACAAATGCAAACTCCAGTCTTTGGACTAAAGTACTATGTACTACTTTTAAAACGCATAAACGTTGGTTTTGTCTTTCGTTTGGCAAAATAACTAGTTGAAATCCTTTTAAAAAGTCAGCAACTTAAAGTTAACTGCTTTCATTTCTCAATGCTAAATCTCCCATTTCCAAAGTTTCTTTCTCCACCCCTATTTTTCATAGGTGCTAGGAACCCCTCCTCAGAACCCCAAATGCAATAAACATGACTAAACTAAAGGAAATCCAAAACACATGGTGACCATAAAAATGGCATTGGAGAAATTAACAACAGGTTATCAGAGCGACAAGAATCTCTAGTAGTGTTATATGGATGAGTCATGTCCAGTCTCTATCAAAAAAACCTGGAGAATATTCCAAAGACGGAGATCACAGAGAAAAGGTAAAAGATAAATAGCTATCTGGTGACCAGGCAGTGAGTCAAAAGCTCTTTAAAAACTGTAGTCATCAAACCATTCTACAGGTGGGTTACCATATCTCCTCACAAGGTTTTAGCAATATAGCTATTAAAATGCAGATGTATCCATCATTGCACACATTCATCACTTTACTATAAGGATCAGAGAAATCAGTAACTTACTCTCCAGACAGGGGTTTATTTAAATGGTGCTGTGAAGATCTAGTATCAGTCCTTCAGTCTGGTGACTACATTATCCACGAGCCTCTTACTGGATTCCTGTTTACACACACTACAGTCAGTACTACAGACAGTGCGTCTATGGACACCGAGTCTATACTGAACATGTACATTTTTCTTGTCATTATCCCCTAAAGAATATGGTATGACAACTATTTTCAAAGCATTTACACTGTATTAGTATAAGCAATGTAGTGATGGTGTGAACGCGCTACAATGTGTATTGGTATCTGTGCTGGAGGTAGGGGAGAGTCTAGTAACAAATCCTCCACAAGGAGACCTAAGAAAAACTGTATAGTATTTCTTAGAATCTCTTGAAGGGTCTGTTAAGCTGCAGACTTTCAGGACCCACTCTCTCTCTCTCTCTCTCTCCCTCTCTCTCTCTCTCTCTCTCTCTCTCTCTCTCTCTCTCTCTCTCTCTCTCTCTCTGACTCTCTCTGTCCCTCCCTACCTTTTCCTCTCCCTCTCTCACTCCCTCCCCCCCCCATGTTGAAGATGAAATCCAGGGCCTTGTGCATGTCAGCGAAGAATCAGCAGTTCTAACAAGCTTCTAGGTGCTACTGACATTGCTAGTTGAGAGAACACAAGTAGAGAACAAACACTACATAATCATCTGAGCAACACACCTAAAAAGACTTATTTTATTTGTGTTACTCTTCTTAAACACTCGGAGTAGCACACAACTGTCTACACAATAAAGTTAAGCCTCCAGTGCTTGAGACTGAAAACTCCACTCACTGTCCTCCAACCTCATCTCACAACACTCACAAACACAAACCCTGTGTTGCACCCAGAAAGATTTCAGCACTATTCCCAGAACTCAATATGCTTATTGCTCTTCATGCTGTTCCTCTCAAAGGAAATGCCTTCACCTTTCCTTTTCTGATCAGTGTCCACAGATTTCTGGCTCCTGCCTCATTTCCTCTAACTGGCCTTTCCTCACTGTTCTAACTACACTGACCTCTTCCTTCTATTTATAGAAAGACTAAGAGCATTTCCAATTTGTCCCCCTCAGCTTAGCGGGCAAGATGGTGAGCAGTTTTACAGATGTCTCCTTCTTGTAAGTAAGCTCAGTTTCCTGAAGGATCATGTCCTAAGCAGTGCTAAACAAATAATATGTACTCAATAAGTAGATTCCTTTTAAAATATAACTACTAAAAATAAATTTTAAAACATTAAAAAATTTAGGGGCTGGAGATTTAGCTCAGTGGTTCCAGTGCCTGCCTAGCAACCACAGGGTCCTGAGTTCAATCCCTGGTAAGCATATACAACAATACTAGGCGTGATGATTTACGCCCACCAGCAATCAGTACCACATACCACAGTCTTGGGTTTGGTGGCTCACGCCTGTAATCCCAGCACTCGGGAGGCAGAAGCAGGAAAGTTGCTGAGTTCAAGGCTTGCCTGGGCTACATAGTGGGCTCAGGGCCAGCCTGGACTACAAAGCGAGACCCTGTCTCAAAAAGAGATAAAACATAATTTTTTTAAATGCCAGGCGTGGTGACTCACACCTGTAATTCCAGCACTCAGAAGGCAGAGGCAGGAGGACTGCTGAGTTGGAGGCTAGCCTGGGCTACAGTGACGAGCTCATGTCCAGACTGAACTACAAAGCAAGACCGCACCTCAAAAAATAAAAATAAAATAAAATAAAACTACTAATGAAGGATGCCTCATATATTTCTCAAAATAGGTGAAGCTTAGTACAGTTTATTTCATTTCCAAGGTTTTGTTTATTTGTCTGGCATTTCTTTCACGTCTGAGGATTCCTGAGGACAGTTATATTTGTAAAATTAGGTTGAAAACAGACGTGACAACATGGGTAAAGTCTATGCACTGGCTGATCACTGCTGGACGCATCCCAATATGCTCACACATGGAGCACAGACCTAATTTACACAACTCAACTTAACCCTCTGGTAATGCAGACGCATCATAGGTGCCTTTGACCCAGATCAGTGTCGAACACTGATCTAGACATATGCTAATTAAGATTTCTTTAATGGCAAAAACATCCTGCCTTTGAGGGATGCCTTGATGAAGCAGAAGGGAGATTAAAAAGACAATTACATTTCTTAAATCACCTCCCTTGTTCTCTATGAGATACTTTGAGGCTGATTTGGTTCAATTCCACAGTTTCGAAAACATCTCACTTGAGGAAAAATGGGAATACAAAAATAATAATCTCTCAAGGTAAATTTAAGCTGTTGTTACAAAAACACTGCATGTGGAAAGCAACTAATGCTTCTTAGGTTCTTCCCTTCATGGAATTTAAATCATTTGAATTGATGAGAAGAAAGAAGAATCAAATAGAATCTACACAGAAAAACTAATCTGATCTTTAAAAAGCATGTTCTTCATTTCTAAGCAGACTGCTAACCTGGGTTTGATTTCAGTACAACATCTGGTACATTTACTATTGTTGTCTTCAGTCCAGTCTCATAAAACCACATGTAGTTTCTAGAACATGTGAGGGCATAATCACCCCACTGCTGAGCATTATTCCAATGACAATGACCATGTTCCTCGACTCATTATATTAGTTGGAGTTAGCAGTGGAGTTTTGCTTTATTTTGTATGTCCTTTACTCCAGAGAGGGTCTCCAACTCCAAATACTTTGCTAGACAAGGGTCTGCTATTGAGTGCAAAGTAACAGGCTTGTTGGTTCCTATGGCAGGCTATACATAATCACCACAGAAATATATAATTACACTTACCAACCTCGTCTTGTGTAATTGATTCAGTGACTAACAATGTCAATGGTAGGCTAAGCTTTGAGGACTCACTGCAAGAAAATACTCACACATAGCTAAACATACTGGTGTCTTAATTGTTTGTCATTCTGCCAAGGCTTCTGTGTTGTATCTATTTCTGCAGCAAAAGACTAGAATAGATAAAGCACACTAAATAGTTTAATGTAAATTGATAACCTTATTTGTGCTTTACATGACATCTGAGAAAGTTGTGGAATCTTCAGAAATAATCTGGTCATGGAACCAGAGAAATTTAAAATATAATTCTATGCATTAAAAAACTAGACACATGAGCTGGGTAACGTAGCTCACACCTGTAATCCCAGCACTCAGGAGGCGGAGGCAGGAGGATTGCTGTTTAAGGCTTGCCTGCACTACATAGTGAGTTCAGGGTCAACCTGAACTACAAAGCAAGACCCTGTCTCAAAAAAAAAAAAAACAAAGACTAGCCA
>PVIC010003044.1:0-71823 GCA_004025085.1 Thryonomys swinderianus
TTTCTCATTTCTGTACATAATGTATAACATTTTATATAGCTGAATTTATGTTAAATATGAAAATCTACTAGCCTCTCTTTTAAAATTATAGAGATATCCTAGTGGTATGAACAAAACGATTTGCAACCATTATTTTAATAGTTCCATTACATTTGTAGTACGGATTTTCATAATTTAGTTAAGAAATTTCCAATTTGGGGGAATTGATAGTAATAGCAGATTTTTATTTTTATGAGTAAGATGGTAATAAACACATCTTGCCTAGATCTTTGCATTTAAAAAGTGTTATTTCTTTGGGATAGGTTTCTAAAAATGAAATTGTTGGATGAAGAGTAAATCTGCTTTTAAAATTCATGAGTTTTAAACCGGTTGCAGTGGTGTGTGTCTGTAGTTGCAGCTACTCAAGAAGCTGTGGTGGGAGGATCCCTTGAACCCACTAGTTCAAGACCAGTCTAGGTAACATAGCAGAAGTCTCATTACACCCAACCCCCATGAAATCATGAATTTAAGTATTGATAGACTGATTTCCTGAAGGTGTTACTGCTTTATTTTCCCAGCATCCTTATAAGAATGAGAGGACTAGCAAGCTCACAGAAACTTTGAATTTGATGTACTTAACAATACAGGAAGACCTTGTTTATTTTATTATATAATTTATGAGTAAGAGCAGGATACAATTCTTGACTTATTATGGCCCAATTTAAGGTTCACTGATTTTAGGACAGTGTAAAGCCATTGCATTCTGTAGAAACTATACTTCAGATTTTGAATTTTGATCTTTTCCTGGGCCAGTGATGATGCAGTTTGATGCCCCTGTGATGGTCAGCAGGGCAGGGATCCACAGCTCCATCAGCTACGCCATTGCTAGGGTCCTCTACAGTGTTCTACTGGTTCTCTACTGGCTCTCTCCTGTGTCAGGAGGTGTCACGTTGGTGGGTTGGGTGGTTTGGATGAAGTCTGGACTTACATTTCATCTCAGTGGGTTGTAAAACATCATAGGATTTGAAGTCAAGGAACATCCCTATAGCATATAACAACAATCAAAGCCACTAGCTGAAAAGATGCTCTTGTAGCCACAACACAAGTTACTGTTTCTAAGAGAAATGAAAGAACGTCTCCCTGGTTTGTCCCCAGACTGCTTCAGGATCTTCATATGCCTCACTCCCATCTGGGAGTTCAGGAGAAATGCACACACACACTTGTGGAACAGAGAACACTCTGCTCTAGCCAGCCACCTCCTCACTATCCTCCTAGAAGAAGAGGTCTCTTAAGAGCCCACAGAAGTCCTTGTAGATCCTGTGGGTTCCATTTTCCCCTACTGCCCCTTCCAATATAAATTCTCTCTTGATCTTCTTCCACTATGTGAACAATGTCTCCTCACATCAAACATCTGTCTCTGAAATGAAAAGAAAGAAATGCCTTCCAAGGTGTGTTCTTCATAGGTAATTTTTTTCCAAGGTAAGTTTTCATAGCAGGGTTATGTTTAAAATTTTTTATAAATACTTTTATTAGTGTCATTATTATCATTTGCTCAGTGTTACACAACCCTGTCTCCCAAAGACATAAGGAACTTGTCCAGATGTGGCTGGCTTGGGAGTTAATCTGCCATCAGTCATTAAACTCCTGTGCCTTTGGAGTTACCTCGTACTTCACTGTCCTGCTCATGATTGGGGAGGAATTTGTACCACACTGTGTATATTGCTCATGGATGGAAGATGGAAGATGTTATGAGGTAGACTTGTTTCCTTCTGGCTTTGGGAATTTAGATCTAGAGCTTAATGAGCATCCTAAAATTTTTCATGCTGCAAAGACCCTTTGATTCCTGAGTAAATGATTTTTTTGAAGTTTGCCCATTAGACATCCCTGAAGTTTCAGCTTGTATAGAGCCTAAGCCCAGTGAGTGCCTTGGTTATGAACTACTCAACATAAAGTATACAGTGTATAAAGTATATCCAACCCCTTCCTCCCCCAAAATAGTAAAATATCTCTGTCTTTATCCTCTCTCATGGGTTGTTCTCCTGAGTCTTTATCTTTTGCTAATCCTCTTCTCTTTTCACTCAGATATCAGCCTATTTCAATATGGTTATTCCTAGGAATTTTTACATTAATTGAATACAATTTTCAATCTTCATGTCTCTGAGCTTTAGTGTTCTCTGAATTGAACAGTATGTGAAAGGTTTTGGTAATTCCGTGTTCACTGATCAGAAGAGAACAATTTTAAGGTTAAGTGTGGATGGAGCTGGGAGCATACAACCACACGCTGAGCCTCAGACTCCAGAAAACCAAGTCACTGCGGGTGCAGGTGGCCCAAGGTGCCAGTGAGCCCCCAGACCGGTGCCTGAGAGTGACGTGATGCAGTCTTTTTTCCTGGGTTGCTCCGCTAGTTCTTGTTCCCTGGTTACTCATCTGTAGGCTGTCCTGGTTTCTCAAGGCATGGAGCTGGCTCCTCCAGATGTAATGGTTAAATGTAACTTCATTCTCAAACAGTGGGGTTTCTCCTCCCCCTCTCCTGTTTGTCCTATTGTCTTCATGACTCTGTTTCACTGCTATAAGAATCTGTTTCCAGCCCAAAAAAGTTACCATTAGCCAAGCTTTTGGTCAATCTCACTGTGCTTGTGGCCATAACCCCAGATCTCCTCCTCAAAGAAGGAGACTCTCAGAGCTAAGTACAGATTGCAAAAAATCACTTCATGGCTGAAAACTATGGGTCCACGATCACGTGGGTTGTTTACTTACCTAGAATATATTTCACTAAGGATTTTACTGCTTAACGGGGGTAAGTCAAGGAGAAATACCTTATATCATGGTCTTAGGAGCTTAAGGCCTAGAGCTGGTGCTCTAGACACCAGCCTATAGCATGGTGTCTCATGAACCATGATTGGGTTCATGAGACACTTGCTGTGATATCCTTATTTTTTTGTTTGTTTAAAAGATTTTTAAAAAATAGAAAAGAGAAGAGAGAGAGAGAAAGCGAGCCTGTCATTGAAGGTAACCTATATAGATCTCTTACTTGCTAACTTAAACAGTCTGCCTAATAGACTTTTGGACTAAATTCAGTTTCTTTTGCTTTTATTTTTCTTCTTATGTTATCATTGCAATTTAACTTTATCATAGCAAGCTTTTTTTAAAGTTTACAAATAAAAAGCTAAAAAGTTACCTACATTTACCAGAAATGGTTAAAGGGTTAATTTCATATATATATATATACACACACACATATTCTTCTAAAAATCTAAGATCTATATGGCTAAATTGAACTAGGGTGAAGGGTTTATAGTCCCAGCTACTAGGAAGGACCAAGGTAAGCGTGATCATGTTAGCCTAGGATTTTGAGACCAGCCTCAGCAACATATTATGACCTTATCTCAAAATACAAAGCAAACACAAACACACAGAAAAGCTTAAAAAGATATTCCTACTGATTAGTAATCCTTTTTCTTTTGTATATAATTGCCTTGGATTTAAACATAGATACGCAAAGGGAGAATTTAAAATTTTCTCCATAGTGAACAGATTTTTCTGAAAGTTAGGTGAGAACAAACCAAAAATAAACGCAGTAGCTCACAGATTCTCTACGTTATGTGCCTTTTGCACTACTTTTCCTCATTTTTCGCACATTGGTGAACAAAAATAAAGATGAAATGACAGAATAATGGAACCCTGGGTGGGTCGTGTCACTGGGTTCCTTCCCTTTACATTCAGTCTTGCTTCTTTCTTTTTAATCACAGAAGGCATCTCCTCTGGGTAACGCTGTCAGGGCTTCACTAGCTTTGGGCTCATGGGCACTCAAGTGTGAGGTGTCACATACCATTCTGAAATGGGAAGTGAACACCAAAACTGGGGTACCTCATTCTGACTTGTGAAGAGTGTCGTCAAGACATGGGAAATGACAAGCAGCAGCCCTACCCAGAGTGTGGGTCCCAACCTCCTGGTCCCTCTCCGTGATTATTTCACCCACAGTTTTGTATGTTATAATCGAAGACTTGACAGATACTTTTTAGTAAGGATAGAAGTTATTTTAGCTAATGTTCTTCTCCCCCATCAACTTAGGCAGTTTACAGAAATCAACTTGTTACGATGTCCTACTTTATAGTCATCACAATCCATATTAAGCAATATTTCCACAGCTGTATCGTATGAGACAAGACTTACATTTATTTTAAAAGCTAATATTTTTAGATAGTTAAAATCATGGCACTCAGACAAATATCAAATGAACAAATGTCAGAGATTTTTATTCAACTCATTAATTAATGAGAAAGCCAGCAAAAAGTTATAACGGGTTCAAATGAATCCAGAGCAGACACATATATGAGCAATCAGGAATGCTCAGAGAACAGATGAAAAGCTGGTGAACAGCCACAGGGAAGTATTCAATTAGATTCTGTAGACGCAATTTGTTTTTCTCTCCATCAATTAAAAAATGCATTATTATGAGTTTTCTATAACTTTCAGAATAGTAAAATATCTCAAAAACAATAAAAGATGGAACCAAGCTCTACATGGGACACCTAATAATATTTTTTTGCCCATTTAAAACTCAGTCACATTTCTAATTGGAGTTTGTGTGGCCAACCCAGCTTCAAGGTCCTTTTCTACATGACAAAGTGCCATTAAGCAATGCTGGTTCATAAAAGGATGTAAAGGGTACCTAATGGGCACACTGCCCTGTGTATAAGTTTACCACAGCACCCTCTAGGTCAGCAGCTCTCCGTGAGAGCCTGAGGAGAGGAAATGGGGATGGTTGGCTTCTTGGGAAGATCAGTTAGTGGCAGCAAAGAGTCTGAGGAGTCATGGGGCTCTGGATTGCACAGAAGACAAAACCGAGCAACTTGCCCCATAGATCCTCTTGTTCCAAAAGCCTCATTCTCATCAGGGTCAGAATTTCCTTCTGTGAAGTGAAACTGAGGCCAGCAACCCAACTAGCCCAAGCTAGGAAGTGACAGGAGGAAAAACTTCACTACATTTACTGGTGTTACACATGATGTTTTCAACCTATACAATTAAAATAGTATTGCTATCATTCCTACTAGCATAACCAGCACAGGAATTGTTTCATTATCCAATTTTAACCACTGTGTTAAAAGAATCTTCAAATAAGACTGAAAATGCTCAGTTTAAGTCATGTTTGAAAACGGTGTGTTTATAGAACCACTTGGCAATCCTCAAGGGGAAGCATTATGGCGTTTCCTGTCAGAAGCAGCAAACCAGCTCCTGGGGATGTTACCAGACTGCCCAGGGAGCATCAGACTGCTTGGACGAGAAGCAGAGTCCTTAGAAGATATGACACGTATCTGCTTTGGTCACAGTCCGGTTACTCACTAGTAATACTTTCCTCAAAATCATTTTGATTCTAAGAGAATAGAAATAAAACACATTCCTCTGTCCACTTTACCTGAACAAGAGTTCTATGTCTCTGAGAAAGCGCTGAGGTGAAGAAAAGATCTTCTACCATTCTGAGACTGACAAATCTACTTTTCCAGGAAGACACTAGCTTCACAGAGGGGTTGGTCAACAGCCAGACTGTAAGTATTGGACAGTGTCCCAACAACTCTTGAGTCAGGTCTTTATTATGCAGTTTGATCATTTTCTCTGGAGGGAATTCCCAGGCCTGCTCAGGTTTATATATGATGCAGAAATGCATTCCAAGATAACAAATACAGATACTGTGGTTTGGGACTTTCCACCCCCTCTACTCCTTCTTACCCACTAATATAATTATGCATGTCATAAAATTAGAATGTGCTGTCAGATATGGTGGCTCACACCTGTAATCCCAGCACTCATAAGAGGCAGGAGGATTGCCACAAGTTCAAGCTAGCCTGAGCTACATAGTGAGCTCAGGGCCAGCCTGAACTACAAAGCAAGACCCTGTCTCAAAAAGCTAAAAAAAAATAAAATAAAAATTAAAATGGGTTAAGATATTCATTTATATCTTATATATGGTTTGGAGTATATTCTCGAGTCTCGAGTCTATTTGTGATCATTAAGTCATGTGACCATGAGCAAGTCACTCCAGGGCTTTGTGTATCAGTGCCCTTACCTGTGAGCTGGGAGAAGAGGGACCAGGTGACCCTTCAACTTCCTCTAACGCCACACATGCAAAACTTTTATCTCCAAATGAAGTCTGAGTGCCTTTTAAAAGGCTGTCATGAGCCTTGTGCCTGGTCAAGCTCTTGGAAGGTTGATAGTATTGTACAGTGGTATCTCAGTTCACAAACTTAACTCATTCTATGATTTTAGAAAAAATGCCCACATTTGTGTTTGTGTGGGAAAGATGGCCATGGTCACCTAGTGCAGAGTTTACAGACAAAACCAGAACTTCCCAAATGCTTTTGTTTGGGAACTAAATTGTAAACAAAAGTATTTGTGACCTGGGTACCACTGTGCTTAGTCCAGTGATTCAATTAAAATTAGACATCATTTCTATCACTATTTAAGGCCTGCTTCCCTTGCTAGAGATTTAACCCCACGAAGTTAAGGCTGGTGTCTTTCTCACCCAGCACTATCTCCCAGCACCTAATATGGTGCTTGGCACTAGGCTGTACTCAGTAAATACATGTGAGCAAGTGAATGAGGTCACCAGTGACTTGAGTTCTTATTCTGTTCAATAATGGCAGTGAGGAGGCCTGGCTGGAGTGCGACAGAGGAACTTCAGTACACAATCTCTAAAACCTTTCTGGCCCTGACTCCACATTCTAAGACAGACACTGGTCATATAGCACCTGTGTAGCCCATGCTGGACCAGACTCCACTTGCAGGGATTTGGGAGGAGCCCGAGAATGTAAATGCTCTGGGGAGGGTACACGTGATTTAGGTGCTGGGTGCCACTGGCACACCCTGCCAGGACCTGCAGCCCTGCCTGGCTATGTGCAGTGCTCCATACTCACCAGCTCAGCATGGGGAACCCTGCCAGTTATGATGCAACTCGCCAGTGCAAGTCACTGCAGGGTCACCAAGTGAGGGAGATGTGAGGGCAGAAGCCCTTCCGGTTCTTCCCATGACCACGCGCTCCTGGTGTGGAGCTGTGCCAGGCAGGAGGACAGGGAGCTGCTGAAGGGTGTGGTTAGACCTCTGTGACCCCAAGGAGTCACTCCCAGTAGTTCACGCAGATAACTCTGTCACAAGCAGTCTGAGATTGCTCTTTTACTTCTTCTCCTCCCTGCTTCTTTTTTCTTCCTTTTTCTCTTTGTTCTTCTTTTCTGCTTCTTCTTCCTCTTCTTCATGACCCAATCAACTTCTAAAAACCCCTCCTCTCAATATGTGAGGCTCGGAGGGACATTTCAGATCCAAACCAAAATGACTTCCCTCTGCACCTGGGGCAGCACCATGGGCCTGGCAGAGAGGGTGAGGGGAGCACTCCCCTTGCCCCCCATAGAATCGAGATATTTTCATGCAAAGTCATGTTAAACTTCAATAACAGAGCTGAGCTTCAAAATGCCCCTATGGTCTCCACTGTACTCTGTTTTTCTCATGAAATCTGTGATCTCCACCAGAGATCTCTAAGTATAATATATAGCATTTGGAATAACAGTGGGAGGTCACACTAGCCATGCAATAAGTGGGCCAGGGTGGCAGAGAGAGAGAGAGAGAGAGTCCAGCTATACTTTAGCAGGCTCGCTTTTTGTCTTTGGGCTTAAATGTTTTCCAGGATTAAATTATCCAATTAATACTATTTCTCTATAAATACCCTCTACAAATTATGATAAAAAAGGTATAAAAATAAACAAACAAACAAAAACGTATGAGAGGGAATGACTTCTGCTGTGCCTTTCCTTAGACTCACAACACAAAGTTGTGAGACATATTTGATCGTGTTGGCATCTATTCTCCAACACCTGACAATTAACACACATTACTGGGATGGCATGATAATAAAATGGCCATTCTTTGGGGTTTTTTTGCAAACTGTTTAATAGAAGATTGTAATTATAACAAAAATTAAAAATTACTCAAAATCTATGGGGAATCAAAAATATTAGATTATGTGTGTGTGCGCGCACAAATTTGCAAAGGATGGGAAAAGACAGAAGGACAAGTGACCACAGAAGCACTTCTGTTTTAATAATGAGAAATAGAAATGGAGATGATTTAGTCTGGGAAGGCTTGCTGTACTTCCTGGAGGTCCTTTGTATATTGCTAAGTGATTTGCATACCGCTGGGGCTACCAGTCCCTGCCCTGTGTCCCACAGCCCTCTCTTCTCTCCTCTTCTGCCTTCTTCCCACGAGGGATACAGTACTAATTAAGCTAGCAGGGAACAGAGAACAAAAGATGTACTGGCAGGTGCTCAAAGTCACCTCTAACTTTTAACTCCATAAAGATCTGGGGACAGATCTGCCCTGTCAGCTTCTCAGGAGAAGAATCCAACATTATTTTCTCTCCTCTAGAGAGGAAACCCATCGGAAGGATTATGAATGTTATTCTGTGTCTTGATCTGAAGTTTAAATCTTTTCAAGCATGCAGTTATTAAGATGCCAAGTTGCCTCACTTAATTACAACCTTTATTATAGTATTGAATACTTTAAATGCACTATTTGTCACACCTGAGGAGAAGAGCAGTTCGGCTTTAATGGACTCCTCTCAGTGGGCTGTCTATTGATTATCTTCTCTACTGAATTAATTCCTAGTAATCGCCTAGTGAACAGTCATTGAAGGTAGGAGCTCTGCTGGGCAGACAGGGCTGGGATCTGATGGGCTTCCCTCATCCCAGCAGCCTGTGCTTGAACCTATGTGCTCACTGAACTAAGGCCTCTGGATCCCGTGTTGTCTTTGCTGCAGAAAGACTGTCAATATTTACAGAGGGCAAGCTGTTAGTGCAGGACACATCTGTTCCATGCCAAATATGCAAAGGCCCCTCTGACAATGAAAGAAGAGCCCCACCTAAAGAGAGAAGCCCAGCTCTGGAGGAGACTAGTGTTTTTGGAGTCTGCACCATGGCATGGGTGTTACATGACATCCGTGGCCTTACTTTACTGACTTTACTCCAATCACTGAGTGAGTTCCTCTTTTAAGAAGCAGATTTCAAAGTACATGTTACTAGTCTAGTTTTTGAATGAGCTTCCTGAGATTCAGAGAGGTGATATATGTTGTTGTCCAACAAATAATAGCTGGTAGGTGGTAGTTCTTTCTGATTTCAAGGAGGAGACAGATTTAGAAAACCAGCCTGCTAACAAGAGAGACAGGAAGGTGAAGTCCACAGCCGTGGCTTTCCCTTCCCCTGGTGGAGGACAGAGCTCCCAGCAGACCCAGCATCTCCTCGGTGACCTCCATTCGCTTGTGCTTTTATAAAATCCCATTCAGGAGTCACTTTCTAACACTCTGCAGAGCCTGCTCGTCACAAGCATCTCAGCCTTTTACAAATGAACTGTCTCCTCTCATTCAATTCCACTGCAGTGCCCAGCGGCCAGTGTAACAGTATATTTGTAAAGCTGAATAATGAATAGTCTGGCGGGCTGTTTCTTTTCAAACTTCCCTTTTCTGTTCTGGACCACACCCAGGCTGACCACTTCTTTTCTGAGCAGGCATCAGGAGAGGCGGAATGGAGAGGGAGAAATGCACTTGCAGGTTGGGTGTTGACTCTGATGACTGAGATGTTTTAGGTTCTGTGACCGTACAAGGACCCCATGTAGCCCAGCGGGAAGGTCGACAGATTTAGCTGGTTTGTAATTAATGCATCGAAGTTTGTATTTACAACTTTCAATTTTCCTCCTTGCATCTTTTCTCTCCTTGTGGTATCTTAAAGTTATAGCAACAATGATAATAATTTTAAAAATAGCTGTTATTTATTAATTGCCCATTCAGAACCGAGCACTGGCTTGGTGTGGTGGTGGCTCTGCTCAGCAATTCAGCTACTCTGCAGGCTGAAGCAAAAGATCACAAGTTCCAGGCTAGTGTGGACCACTATATCAAAACAAAAAAGTATATCAAAGACTATATCAAAACAAAAAAGTAAAAAGGGGTGGGGATGTGTCTCAGTGCTTCCTGAGCTCAGAAAACAAAAGCAAGAAAACAAAAACCCAAGCCCTTGGCTGAATGTACTCATAGATTGCTTCATTTAATTCTGACAACCTGATTAGGCGTGGCCATTGCATTACTCATGAAAGTCTGTGGTTGTCTGCCCTTTGCTTTGGGCTGTAATCACCCACAGAATTTAAACCATTGTGGAAACTGCATTTTAGGACCCTCCTGGCATTCTGTAGGTTAGTGACAGGAGCCCTGCTGCCCAGTTTCCACCCTGTCTTAGTGTGTAACACCAAGGCTGTGGGCCCTCTAGGCATCCTGGGGCTGCTAGGACTTGCGCAGACACTGATGCTGAAAAGCAGACTGGAAGAAGTTACTAGCATTGTTTATGGCCAGAATCTTTGTGCCTGAACCCCCATGAAACAATGCTGTCCTGGGGATCTTGTCCTCTGCTCATCTCCTGACACCATAGTTATTCTCACTTTCAACTTAATTCTCATGCCAATGGTAAGGGAAAACATTTGATTCTGCTTAAGTTGAGTTTTTTTTTTAAGTCCCTTTTATCTCTGTTTTTTAGCCTTCTGAAGTCTGCCCCTCTGAGCTTGGGCTTGGACTATCCCCCTTGTTCCAAATTTAGCCAGAGCATTTGTGATCCCTGATCCTACCCCACATCCCAGATCAGGTGGGCACAACAGGCTCTCAGCAACCTTCCAGGGGCAGGCAAGACGCACAGGCCTTTCAGCGGACGGCTCCCGGAGAGCCTGTTGCACTGGTTGTCATTCCCAGCCCCGAATGCTGGCATGTCGTTCCAGATGTGGGGGTTCCCAGGGGTGCCCTGAGTCCACTGAGGAAGAAGTCCAGACCAAGGGTCTTCTCATCTTCCGGAATCCGTCCTTCCCTGTGTGTACAGACAGCCCCTGCAGTGGTGAAAGAAGGAGGTAGCGCAGGTGCTGAGAGTCTTCACTTGTGTCATGGCTTACTACTGGTCAGGGCAACTGTCCTGTGGCGATTTTAATGGAAACTACTCCCAGGTGTTTTCCACAGCCTTGTCTCTGGACTGCCACAGATGTCAGCGGAAAGCTGAGCTGACACAGTCAGGCATAGTGTATGGTGAGTTTGGAAGGTCCCCACCCCTTAATAATGACTCATATTACCCATCTGGTATCTCTTCTTTTTCCCTGTGGAGAGCTCTAGGAAATGATTCAGTTTCTCAAGTGAGAAGACGCCTAATCCCTTGCTGATTCTGTCAGTTGCAGGGTAAACCCGTTGCCAAACCCTGACACACCCTTGGAATTGCCCTGCGACTGAAGAACTCTGCCAGCCCATAGATTCTCTCAGGCTGTATTTTTGCAACTTCAGAAAAACTGATGCTGAAAAGCAGACTGGAAGAAGAAACTAGCATTGCTTATGGGCAGAATCTTTGTTTTGGCCTTGTCTTCTCACCTGCCATCTCATCCTGTGTTCTACCTGAGTGGCCAACCTTCCAAAAACATTTATAGCCTGACCGTTTCTCACTCCTTCCACGGCTTCCACTCTGGCCCAAAACGCCATTCTCTCTTCAGCTCCTGCTGTCTTCTTCTTTTATTTATTTATTTTTTTTGAGACAGGGTCTCACTTTGTAGTTCAGGCTGGCTCTGAGCTCACTATGTAGCCCAGGCAAGCCTCGAACTCAGCAATCCTCCTGTCTCTGCCTCCCAAGTGCTGGGATTACGGGCGTGAGCCACCATGCCCAGCTCCTACTGTCTTCTTGCTCTACTCTTTGTTGTTTTGTGGTCTAATCGGTATACCAAAATGATGCTGCTAAACCTAGGTCTTGTCACTCCTATGCTTGACACTTTCCTACAGTGGCTTTCCAGCTCCTGCGGAGGAAAGTCAGTCTTCATGATGTTGGAAGGCTGCCTCCGAGCTGGGCTTCTGCCTTCTCTCTGCTTCTGCCACTCCCTTTAGCTCTCTTTGCTTCAGTCACAGAAGCACTTATTTCATCTGCCAGCAATGTTCCTCCCCAAAGTACAGGCATGACTCACTGAGCTTATTCAAGTGATTGCTCAATTGTTTTGCGTTGAATTTTCATTCCAGATATTTGACTGTATGCCTTTTTTCCTTCTCATTAATTGGTGAAGCCCGTATAAAAGATGGGCAGGGAGAAACGGGCCAAGCTCTGCGCTGGCAACTCTCCTGTCCTCTCTTCCTCCCTAAGGTCGGTTTGGTATTTGACAATATGTGGGCTATATATTATGGCACACAGGAGAAATCTGTCTGCCCTTTAATGAGAATGTCTCAAAGGAATATCTGATAAACCCTGGGTAAGGTCTGACAACATTCGTGATCGCTAAGAACCAACTGAAGTGTGAATTTACTTTGAAACATGGTCATTAGTAATGAAAACGTCAAACAAACTCTGCCTGTCTCTAACCAGAGTAGATGGCTTTCCCTTTCGATAGAACCTCAGCATGAGCCTCAAGATGTAAAACAGGTTCTGATCTTTCCCAGGATTAAAACTTATTCCAGGCTATGGCTGGAAGCCCATGGTAGCAGTACCCCAGAATGGAAATTAAGGAATTCTTCAAATCATCATTTGAAATGTCTATATAGGTTTGGCCAACCTGACCATTTGAATGTACTCATTTTCAAGTGGGAACATTTCACAGCTTGGCTACAACATGGAGGTACAAAATTCATTCACATATGTGAAGAATGCATTTCTGTGCCATCTCATTTCCTATCTGTCTATGTAATATATGGTTTCTTCATGATTAAGCAAGTTTAGAACATGCAGGCTTTGTGTCAGTCTAAATTATGGACTTCAAGCTGAGACAGTTTAAAAGTTGAAGTATTTTTCAGACTCATTCTACCTTTTCTCATTAGTTGACTATTTCTGCATGTTTCCTTACTTATATTCTCTCAATGTCTATGCTCTGGCAAGTTTTCCGAACTTGGCACTATGATTTAAGTCTTTGATAGTTTACATTTATGCACCAGCTAAAACTAAAACAACAGTCATATGCTATTATAGCCTGATTGATGCGAGCAGCTATTCCTGTATCTTTAATCAGCCTTATAAAACTGCATATTCGAAGGGAAGAAGATGGAAAAGATTATCACATTTACCTTGTACTCTACCTGCCACATATTGCATGCTCTTCTTTGAACCAGCAGCCTTGCGGCAACAGAAATTTCTTTGATAAGGAAGACAAACTATCCTCCTAGGATAAATTATAGCAAATGAAAGGACCAGTTGCTTGCCTCTGGCTGAGCTGAGGAGATATAAAATTTCAACTGTAGTATGTTTTAATCCTTGCTTCGTTTTTTCTATCACTTATTTCTGTCTTTTCCCTTTTTCTTCCAAATGGGAGTGAAAATTGAGAAGGCTTGAAGTAAGCTGGGAAGTTAAAAGTACTAAAAGTTTGAAACTTGAAAAGAAGGGAAATTCAGCATGTAAATAATAGCTTTTATGTTATTTGTGTATCATCTCTATATAAATCTACCTACTTACTTTCAGAACCAATCAGCATCAATATTTCTGTTACCTACCATGTCACAGGCCTGATGACAGTCACTATGATGCTCCAAAAAATAAGGTAGGCTCATTATGAGGTGTGGGAACACAGGTAAGCAATCCCTTTATTACATGGTCAGTCACCAAAGACACTCACACAACTAAAATCAGTCATATTCTCATAGCTTTCATAATATTACACAGAAGGCGAGAAGTGACAATTTTGACCCACTACTGAGAATTAAAAAGCTTCGATGCTCCCCAGAACTTTTCTTACACATCTAAAACTGTAGGGTTATATTAATATGCTTAGGAACCCCAAGGCCACTCCCAGACTCCATGATTTGCTAGAAGGACTCAAGGACTCAGCATGCAGTTATGAGCATGGCTAAGATGGTGAAAAGATGAAGAATATGATCAATAAGGGCAAAAGAAGCCTGAGAGCATCCAGGAAAAGCAGGCACTGGCTTCAATGGATACTCCCTAGTGGAGTAGTGTAGGACAAGACTTACTCCCCAAATGAAGAGTGTAACTCAGGTAAAATGCTGTCTACGAGGGAAGCTCTTTAAGGACTCAGAGTCCAGCATCTGTCCTAGGGGCTGGTATAGCAGCAGCCTCTGTACATATCCAGATTTCAGACACCCCAAAGGAAGTCAGATGTGTAGCACAAACCAGATTACTTATACAAAAAAAATATGCAGAGTGCACTGCTCTTAGCAGTGAAGAATGATGGAAACTCTCCTGGATTCCATTTTTTTTTTTTTTTTTGAGACAGGGTCTTGCTTTATAGTTCAGGCTGGCCCTGAGCTCACTATGTAGTCCGGGCAAGCCTTGAACTCAGTAATCCTCCTGACTGTGCCTCCCAAGAGCTGGGATTACAGGCATGTGCCACCACACCCAGCTCCAGTTCTCTTAATGTTGTCATATGGGAAAGGGGAGTAAGATCTCCTCTGTGTTTTGAAGCTACACAAACTTTTCTCTGCACAACTCATCAATACACTGTATTCAAAATGCTGTCATGCTGTCTGCAACTTTTCTTTGCAGATACTACTGACTACTGGGCCTTTCTCCATGTCACTTCATGTAGTTTTACCTGATTATTTGTTGTAGCTTCATAGTATTACATTTTATGTACAATTGATTTAACTATTCTTAGGTAGACATTTAGTTTGTTCCCAATTTTTGTGCTACAGTTTATGATTAAATAAACATCATTCTGCATATATTCTTCAAGTGCTCCCATCCACTATTTCTGTTAATGGGGTTCTGGAATAGTACCCCTGGAGTCATTTGTTTTGCAAGAAATCTTAATTGATATAGTAGTGTATGGGATACACACTGGCATTCTGGTGGAGGTATTAGAATATGGAAAGAGCATCAGAACAGAGGACAATAAAGATGCTATTAAAATACAGATGATAGTTGACCCTGGCCTGGACTAAGCTATTGTAAGGAACATGGCAAGATGAGAAATGGTGTAGACTAGTAGTTAGAAGGCAACGCTCCAGCCCTGGCAATGGATGTGAAGTGAAGGGCCAAGGAGGAGTTACAGGTGACTGCCACTTCCAGGGTCTGGAGGATGGCGACAAGGTGGGATGCAACAGGAGCAAGCGTGTTACAGCTGTGAAGCATTTATAGTAACCCAGGAAGACGTGGTGGCTGTTCGGGTTTCCCAGTGTTCATCACTCCCCCATTCATTCATACGTGTTGAGCACCTGCCATGTGTCAATTAGCAGTGATCACTGGTGCAATGTCTGTCTTTTATCTTTTTATTTTTGCAAAAGCATCATGATACAAATGTATGCAATCTAGATTCCAAATAACGTGGCCGTTAATTAACTTCATTGCTATTCTTTTGTGAATGGCACAAAGCTCTCCAAAAGCTGCAGAGTGATGGCGAGTCAGGTTCCAGATGCTTGAATAATTTGCATTCACTTTAGAGTAAGAATGTGAGAAGGGCGGAAGGAAGGAATTATGAAAGCAAAGATTTCTCTTGTGTCTGGGTTTGAAGACAGACTCCTTCCCACGCTTGCATTTCAGACGAATGCCCTTGACAAATGGGAGTAGACCGCTCCCCCTCCCCTCCCCCTAGAGAGCCTCCTCTCTGGTTCCAAGCGTCACTTGTGTGGGTCTTAAGGGTGATGAGAGAGGAGCCACACACAGGTCTCGGTGCTTCTCATGAGTCTGCTACCCACTCCCATTTGCTGCTCCTCCCAGCCCTGTGAGTCCGCAATGCAGCTTCCCCTCATCTGAAGCCCAGACATATACAAGTTGCCATTTGAATGATAAGGGAAGTTTTATTTTATAGGATTTTATGCATCATTCAATAAAAATTGAAGTGCTTTTATGCATTTTATTTCACAACTTGTTTGAATTTATATGGGAATCTGCTTCCTGATTAAGTTTAGTTGACTATATGGAGAACTCCCATTCTGCATTCATTTGCACCCAGTGTATATAAGGAGTGTGATCTCACACATTTGTTATGAAATTTTTTCATAGTTTCTGAAGCCTATATGGGAGGGTCATATGGTTTCTTCTCTTTTTTTTTTTTTTTTTTTTACATTTGTGCAAAAGGTTAAGATACACTCTCCAAAGAAGATACTTAAATGGCCAAAATCACATGAAAGGATACTTGACATCATGAATCATCAGGACAATATGGATCAAACTCATTATGTAATATCATTAGAAAGGCTTTTATCAAAGAAGTAGAAAATAGCAAGTATTGATGAGGATTTAGAGAAATTGGAGCCTTCATGCATGACAGGAGGCATGGGAAACAGTGCTGTTACTGGGGAAAACAGTAGGGCAGTTTCTCAGAAATTAAACCTAGAATTTTCAGCAATTGTACTTCCATGAAGATATTTTCTACTCAAAGGAATTCGAAAGATGGACTTGAGCAGATATTTGCACATCAGTGTTCTTAACAGCATCATTCATATTAGCCAAATGGCAGGAAATAACCCAAAGGCCCATTAAATAAATGGGTAAGTAAATGTAGTGTGGCTGTCAAATAGAATATTATTCAGCCTCAAAAAAGAATAAAATTTGAAACATGAGGATTATGTTAAGTAAAATAAGCCTCCCCAGCACAAATATCACATGACTATACAGATTAAGTTCTTAGACTGCTAAAATTTGTAGAGATGAGAAGTAGATAGTGACTATCAGGGGCTGGGAGTGGGAGAAATGTGTGATAATTGTACAACTGAAAAAGAATTTCACCTTGGGGAGATGTACAACTTCTGACATTGGATGATGGTCATAATGGTAGGACAGTGGTCTATATACTAAATGCCAGTAATTATACACTTTGTTTGTTTGTTTGTTTGTTTTTTTAAGGCAGGGTCTCACTTTGTAGTTCAGACTGGCCCTGAGCTCACTATGGAGGCCAGGCAAGCCTCAAACTCAGCAATCTTCCTGCATCTGCTTCCCGAGTGCTGGGATTACAGGCATGAGCCACCATGCCCAGCACTGTGGTATGTGGTACTGATTGCTTGTGGGAGTGAGTCACCATGCTCGGTATTGTGGTTACCAGGGATTGAACCAGGGACCTTGTGCTTGTTAGGCAGGTGCCAGAACCACTGAGCTAAAACTCCGGTCTCACACTGTATGCTTAAAATGGATAAAATAGCAAATTCTAGGTCATATTTCCAGAATTTTGAAAATTAAAAAAGCCAAGTGACAGTCAGGGCTGCCTTTCTCCAGTGATTTCCCCCACTCTAATGGATTGTCTCTTTCAGTTCTCTCTCTCTTCTTCTTATCCCAATTTTGTTTCCCTCCTCCAAATTTTTTTACTCTTTGCCCTCTTTTATATTTGCAAAACTTTCTCTAGGGATAGGCTCTGATGCAACCAATGACCCTCTGTAGACACTTGAACCAATATGATAGCTTTGTCTATTACACTATCATTTTAAGGCTATTACTAATAGAAAAATAGGTGGTTATATTTCTTGGTGAAGCTTATCTTTTGGCTTCCTAAAATCTCTATGATCCTAAAATCCCTGCACCTCTACAGAAGATGGATGCATTCATTATAAATGCATTATTGGAAAATAAATGTCATTGTAGCTCTTTTTTTTTTTTTTTTTTTTTGAGACAGGGTCTCGCTTTGTAGTTCAGGCTGGCCCTGCGCTCACTATGTAGCCCAAGCAAGCCTCGAACTCAGCAATCCTCCTGTCTCTGTCTCCCCAGTGCTGGGATTACAGGTGTGAGCCACCACGCCTGGCACTGTGATATGTGGTATTGATTTCTGGTGGGCGTGAGTCATCATGCCCAGCATTGTGTGTGGTTACTGGGATCAAACTTGCGCTTGCGAGGCAGGCACCAGAACCACTGAGCTAAATCTCCGGCCCCCACTGTAGCTCTTTTGAGCAAAGAAGGATTTAATCTAAGGAGTGACACTTCCACGCTGTTGTAGAAGAGGAACAAAAATGGGCTTGGAAAGAGTTATGTTACCCAGAGACAAGGCAGTGAAGTCTGTTCCCCTGGCTACATAGACCTCCACATGCCTGTGAGCCCCTAAGCCCGTCATGCCTCTTGAGCCAGCAGGTATTAGCCACCGCCATTGCCACCTCTCCCAGAGTCACACGAGACTGCTGCTGCCCAGGCAGGAGGCAGAAGAGTCCCTTACCCACCTTTTGCACTTACTCACATAGTGGCATCCCATAGGCAGAATCAAACTGGAGCTTGCCAGGATGGAGGCTAAGAAGTACATTATAAGCACTCAGCCCTTGTGATTGGGCGACAGACTAGAAAGGGGTACATACCGCAGTAACTTCCCACTGGGAGCCCGTGCTGGGTAGCAGGTGAAAAGAGCCTTCCATGTAGTCGCTGTGAGCCCTGCATAGCGGGACAGTGCCAGGCTCTAGAAGGATCATGGCTCTCACATCAGACGTGTGTGTCTTGCCACCCCCGCGATCTTGGGCCATAAAAGCAGCAGCCCTTAACCAGGCCCCCTTCGGGTCCCAGGAGCTCCATGGAGTGCTTTTGACCTGATGGCAACAAGTCTATGACGGAGGTTCTGCAATCTCCATTCCGTAGATCAGGGAGGAGAGGTCACGCAGCCACTGAAGCACAAGGCTGGCATTGAAACGCACAAGTGAGACACTTACTCTTGTCATCCAAGCTTCCAATTCACCATCTGTTGGGGGATTCAGTGATATCCTAGACATAGACCGATAGGTTTCTCTTTTGAAACCTTCATCCCTAGGCGCGTCGCATCCTTCTCTCCCCGTGGGTCCCCGCAGTCAGACTTTCTGTTTCCTCCCTCCCGTCCCTCAGGAACCACTCACCAGGTTTTCACTCTCTCTCGCTCTCTGTCCAGGCGGTCGTTAATAAAAGTGTAAAGTACAGTGTTGGGCAACTCAGAGGTAGATCTTTACTCTTTCATGTAGGATTTGGGAGATTTTCCACTCTCTGAAACCTAAGGATGAACACAGCCAGCAGGCTCAGCTCTCTGCCCTCTCCGCCCGGAGCAACTACCTGAAATCCGGGCCTCACCTTTCCCAAGTGGGGCCAACACCACGCAGAGCGCAGTTTGCCTTCCAGTTGGAAGCAGGGGCTCTTCCAGGCTCTGGTCACCACGTGGCAGACACTCACATTACTTCATTCCGGGAGCCCGGCCCTGTGATCTGTTTTGTCCATGTGACTTACCTGGGTACAGCTCTTCTAAACACCATGGAAGTGTTTCCATATGGCATTTCCAACGTTGCAGACATTTTCACGTAGACTTTAATCTGATCCTGAAAATAAACCAGAAGTGCACTTGGCTGGGTGCCACCAACTTCATCTCAGGTTGGGGTGCAGGTTACACTCAGGTGCCAAGCCACCAACCTGTAACTGGCAACACTGAAACCCAGGACAGGAATTCCAGCTAGGAAGCCGTTTACGTCCCTGCTTCTGAAGTTCTCGTGTTTTATTTTTCCTTCGGTCCCTCCCTTCCTCTCTCCTCCCCGCTCTCCATTTTCTTTTGACTCTCACCCTGAGCCAGTTCCCTGCTATCTTCTCTATTCAAATTCTTTCAGCTATTATCCTAGACATGAGGCCCTATGCAGCCATCACTACTTACAAACTATGTGATCAGGGCACATTTCTTGACTTCTGTGGGCTTTCGTATCCTAGTCTGAAAAGATAGATAACATGAACTCGTACCTGGGCTCTGGTGGGGGTTTAGTGATAGAGGTAGAGATGCTGAGGGGAGAGAGATTGTGGAAATGTAATTAATAGCCCCTGGCACAGGGCTGGCAACCACCAGCTATTTCTTTGCTCCACTCTTTGAGCAGCATGGAACGTTGGCTAAGACCAAGTCCCAGTCACCTGTGTCATCCCTATCCTAGAACTGTTGGATTTGATTTATCAGGGGACCCCGGCTGTACCTCTGTGACTACGAGCCGTGGCCAAATGAGAGAAGCCTGATAGACACGGTCAGAGTGATTAATAGCAGGTTGTCTCCAGAGCTCTGAGAGAGGCGAGCGAGACGCATGGCCCCCACTGCACTTCCAATTCTGTGTTGTCATGCACGGGTGTTTGGCCAAGCAGAAGCCTCACAACCACCGCAGAGCGTCTGGCTGCAAGCCCTGGATTTCCTGGGTCACCGAGACAGAATCTCTGAGGAAAAGAAACTGCTCCAGGGCGGTGGTATTTACCAGAGCAGGGCGGGAAGGCAGGGGGTGCGTGCAGCTACCCTTCTCGGGCTGCTCCCAACTGGACAGAGTGTGCGCCAGAGAGAGCACGGCCAGGCGAGCTCGTGCAGGTTTTGCCCTGTTCCCGCAATGCTGTCATCTGCCGCTCTGCTCTCTCAGTGAGAAATTCCTTGGCAGGACATCATGCTCAGGAATGGAAGAGCCAAGTCTGGAGGAGAGATGTGTCTCATTTTCAGAGACTGTCATTGCTGTCGTTCACCCATCTTCTGATAATTAAATAACATTAGTTTTCAAAACCGGGTACTTCCCTGACTTCCATTCTGCAGATATCCAAAGGCTTCAGTGTAAGGAGACTGCGTAGATAGGAACTGTGATGTAGTTTAGTGACTTACTAACGTCAGGCATTTCTTCCTTGACCTTCGCATCTTGCACATGGCTGTCAGAGCATTCACTTGCTCTGTTCCAGGGGAATGAAAAATGAATATGTTTTAACGTTTCCAAGCAAGTCACAGAATTCTTACATGGTCCTTGTGGAGCTATAATCTCTCTGGGATAGGGGAGTGTTCTGCGGGACCATAACCCCTGATCTCAGCCTATCAGCACAGTTAGAGAAAACACCATAGTTCCTGTTTGAAATTACACAGTTAGATGATGTTTCTCTTGGCTTCAAGTACAAAGGCTGGTACCCGGAGCCAATTTCTGGCTAAACTGAGAAGTAGGAAGATTTTTTTCCCTCTTCTAACATTCCCAGCATCCCTCTTAATCATTTTTCTCTTGATCTGCCGCCAAGTTCCTCAAAACTTCTTTCTTCCTTTGCTTCATCCACTTATCTTGGAAGCAACTAAGATATATTTTCTAAGTCTCTGAGTGGTTGATAAAATCTAGAGCAGTGGTTCACAACCATAAAATGTGTGTGAATCTTCTATACTGTTTGTATTGGCCTATTTTCTGTTTCCATAGCAAAATACCTGAGGCTGGGTAATTTGTAAAAATAAGAGATTTATTCAGCTTGCAGTTTTCGTTGTCTGATATTGACATGACAGCTCCATGACAATGGGGTTGGTGTGGGTCCTTCAGCCGCATCACATCATGGTGGCTGGTATCACGGCAGAATCAGACGCCTGTCAGGGTGAGACTGGTGGCAAGACAGAAACCCAGCCAGCGGCAAGGCCAGGCTTGCTGTTTTGTAGCAGCCTCCTGTGGGAACTCACCAGAGTCCCAAGAGAACCTCATTGATTCCTTCCAAGGGCAGCCAGCACCCCCAGTAAGCTAATTACTTAAGATCAGGCCCACTTCTGCCACCTCTCAACACCATCACACTGCAGATCAGGCACGCGCAGGGGATACATGTTAGTTTGCGAACTTCAACAATCATGGAAGTGCAGATTCAGATCCAGTAGGTCTAGGATGAAGTTGGAGATTCTGCATTTCTGACAATCTCCTAGTGATGCCAGTGTGGTCTGTGGACTACACCTGGAATAGCAAAATCTTGGAGCAATCCCCAGGGGAACAGGTAGGGATGGGCAACCTTTCCTTCTCCTCTGCTTTAGGGAAGTGTGTGTTCATGTCCCTTATTTCCTCGTGACTAGCTGTGTCCTGTGCTCTCCCCAGAACATGCAGTGTGGTTGACTGGCTTAGTCAAAATTTTAAACTCATTGCTCTGGTTTCTCTTCTCAGTGACTAAGGCAGGGCAACAGTGCACTTCTTACTTTTACAAACTTGTCCTTTTATAAAATTCCCTTATCACTTATTTCAGCAAAAACTAGTCATACGTAAGATATTTCTTACAAAAATTTTTTTCTGCTTTATGCTGGGGTCAGAGGTGAATAGAAAGAAGTCCCTAGACAGGGACCAGGGGAGAGTTCTTGGCTTCTGCCACAGTCTTATCTACTACTGCCATTCAAAGCATCTCGTAAACTGCAGGAAGAAATTGCCTGAGAAACTGAAGGGCCTTGGGATGGAACTCATTCTAGGAGGCAGAATCTGGTTCACAGCCAGAGCCAGGACCAACACCCTAGACCCAGTGGGACTAAGGATAATTCTTAGTCCTCATCCAAGTCTTCCATAGGAAGACTAGAAAGTCAAAAGGAGGGAGAGACAGTGACTAACTACAAAAAGGCTATTGTCATGAATGATTCTTGCTTTGACACCTTTTTTAACAGGATAGAATGGATCATGTCAACCTCGTGTCTGTGCTCCCTCACTGTCCCAGCAGGGGTGCTCACCAAAGCCGGGAACCTGCAGAGAGCAATGGCAGGCACGGCCAGCACAGACAGCAGCCGTGCTTGGCAGAGTGGGAGCACCCTGCATGGAGGTAGGAGGATGGCAAGAGGGGAGACGGGGCCCAGAATGAGAGAGTGTAAGGAGGCCACGTTAAGAGGCACCATCTCATTCAAGATCATGGGTTCCGAATGCTCCACACTTCCCAAGAATATGGAGGTAAGCTTGGTTTCCGGACATAATTCTTTCTATGATCCTGGTCTCAGAATTCAATTCATGATTCAGTTCAGTTCTGCATTCAGTTCAGTTGCAACCAGATTCATGGAACGAATTCTGTGACTAGAGTCAAAGAGAGAGTTAAGTTTATGAACCAAGGTACCGTTGCATTAGGGGAGAGGTTTCCTAAGCTACACACTCTGAGCAGCCTGTTTTCACAGGGTATGACCAGCACAACTTACAATCCCTTCCTCCGTGGGTAAGAACGCAAGGGGCTTGTTTGAACCCGGGGCCCAGCTAGGGACAGTTATGGTCAAAGAGGGGATTCCCAGATATGACCCTTCCTAATTGACTGGCTCTACATGCTGGCAAAATTCAATTCCTAGGAGACCTGGAAGCTATCCAGGATTGTTGTGGCAGCTTTGAGATAGGAAGAGGATTTTTGGGTCAGGTGCTGAATGATTGGGAAAAAATGATGATGAAGAAGCCCAAAACCTCTCAGGCTATCTTTAAACCAAAAAATAAGAAGCTACTGCTCATGCTTCTGGCTTTGTAGTGCTCAAATTCAGGCCCTCATCACCAGCTGGACTCTACAGTTTTGCTTGTCTCCAGGGATGGAGGACATTTCCAAATTAACCAGGAGCCAAATCAAAGACTTCATTCTACCATGATTAAAATGTTCCAACTAACAGGGATTTTGAATAAATTAGTTATTCATCATGAAAGAGGTATTATAGATAAATACCATACCTCATTGCTATTCTAAGCTGTCCACCAGTCATCTCTTTTAAGGAGAAAAATAGAAGAATTAATGTGATTCTGAACAGTGATCTGCTTAATGATTTCAAGGTTTTTATCTGGAGGGGATTTCAATAAACTACTTTAAAAGAAGTGGAAGGCAAAAAAAAATTGTGTGAAGGGCTTGTATAATTGCAGAAAGGTTGGTTCTCAGGGCAAGAAATCAACAAAAAGGGTGAATGTTATGGGAAGATTTTTAAGTATTTATTCAGGAAAACTAAATAGAAAATCAATCAGGAAAATAAAAAATTCATAAATCCAATTGCTTCTAATTGGCTTAGAACATAGTACAGAATTCAAAATGTTTGCCTGCGAGCAGTTCGGTCTCTTGAAATTATGACTCTTATAGGAGAGAGCATTTAGGTTATATTTTTTTCAATCAGAGAAAACTCATCAAGGCTGAAGCAACCCTTCAAAGGTTCAAGCTGAAAAACTTCTCATCTTGGGCACTTACGGAGCAATTCTTACTAAAGATTTACTCAAGCTAGGGAGGAACATATTTTCATCTCAAGTCTTTAAACATTTATTAAGCTCCTACTATGATATGGCTGTAGGCTGGGCCTGGTGAGAGAAAGAAAAACTAATGAGCTAGGTTTCCTGAGAAGTTACAGTTTATAAGAACTCACAATTTTGAAGGGGAAATGAATGAATATCTAATTAGCTTTAGGACAGAGCTAATGCAGTAAGTGTTTAATAAGAGAGATATCACCACACAACAGAAGAGGACAGGAGCACTGATGATTTCAGACCAAAGGGATCTGTAAACTTCTTGGAGGGAGTAGAATCTATTTCAAGGGTATGAAACTATTTCCCACAGGAAATAAAAAGCACTCTGAGCAAATATCCAGTGGAAAGGTGAACTAGGCTGGGAGAATGTGGACGATTTTAGCATAATTTAGAAGAATTGGTGCGTAGTGGAAGTGTGAAGAACGTGACATGTTTATTGAGAAGCATAATCTTGGCCTCTCTGGCTCTGAATTTTATGGGCATTCCTCATTTGTGTGCTGTTCTAATTTCTTTTGTTGGAGTAAAATATCCTAGTCAACATAAAAGCCCTTAAGTATTAATGACTGAAATAAACTACTCTTTCCAAGGAGTATTTGTTTAAATTTTTTTTACTATGCATTAGTTTAAGAAATGGAAGAATTCAAGGTATAGAAATACTCATAGTTTAAACAGTAAGGATAAGTAAAGATAATCGGTCCCCTTTTCTTTCTCATGAACATATTGGACATTCAAAGTGCACTCAGTGTTTGTTCTCATAGCAGAAACATGGGGAAAGAATCACATTATTTTCTTCTGGTGGAGAGATTTAAGACACAAGAGTGAAGCTGGTATTTTCCAGCAGACGAATTTCACAAGAGGAGTCCCTGGGAATTATCTGAGCATTGTGGGAAGAACACATGTTTCACAGGTAGAGTTCTAGGTTTTAATTCCAGCTCTGCTTCTGGGAGCAGTGATTCTGGAAGAAACTCCACTGCTTTTCCAATGCTGGACTTTCATGAGAAAATGATCACTGGTCACCAAGCTCGGAGTGTGGGCCAAAATCCCTTCAACTCACAAAAGGAGGGACAACTGATGTTCCCTATAAGCAAGATCATCCCAAGTACAGATATAGCAGACGTGATTCTCAGAAAGGCCCAGGCTGTTGTCTGCAGGGCCTTCTCCTGCATCCTTGTGACTCTTAGGTCCTGATCTTCTGAACCACTTTCTTTATTTTGAACTTGTCACCATTCAGATCTCAGGAAAATTGCTTCTTTCAAGAGACCTCTCCTGCTTCCAGGCAAACTGGGTCTGATTTCTTCCATTGTCTTGTTGGTAGTCAGTATCTGTACTCCTTTGTCAGACCTTAAAACTCACAAGACTAACTACCAGATCCACAGCTGACTGCTTGGTTTATGGTAAATACTCTTATTATTTAATTAGCAAAGTATCAACCATTTATTCCCATAGCACCTAGCTCCTAGATGTATAGAAAGATAACAGCTTCTATGTGTGTAGTAGCTGGGTTTTTTATAATATTTTAAAACTTAGACTAGTGAGTCAAACTTCAAAGTTTATCCGAATTACCTAAAGGGCTTGAGCGAACATATGTTGCTGAACCTGCACACTAAGAGGTCTGGGGCAGGGCCCTAGGATGTGTGTGTGTAACAAGTTCCCAAGGGTTACTGACACAGATGGACCAGGGATTGTATTTTTTAAAATACTGTCACAGGAAAAAGTGACCTGTCTTTCTTGACCTTTCACCCAATTTTCTGCCTCCTCCATACTTTCTTTTTATGCTTGGCTTTTTAGAAGTATTGTTATTTTTCTTGAGTCCATTAATAAAGGAAAAGAATAAGGACAAGGAAGGGAAGCAGGAAAGGAGGAAAGGGCCTGTTTAAATTCACTGTATTGGGCTGGAGATTCAGCTCAGTGGTTCCTGCACCTGCCTAGCAAGCACAGTGTCCTGAGTTTGATTCCAGTAACCACATACAATGCTGGGTGTGGTGGCTCACACCTGTAATCCCAGCACTCGGGAGGCAGAGGCAGGAGGATTGCTGAGTTTGAGGCTGGCCTGGGCTACATAGTGAGCTCAGGGCCAGCCTGAATTACACAGTAGAACAATGTCTCAAAAAAAAATTAGAATTTGCTGCATTGTATCAAGCAGACCATCCAGAGGATTGATGGATACTATGGGCTCAGAGTGACATGGCAGTCACTGGGGTAGTGTCCACGAAGCGTCCGTTAATGTGCAATGATCTTTCTGAAGAACAACAAGGCAGCACTGGGGCTTGGCATCTTCCACACTGTGCTGTTCTTGCTAACGTTTAAATGCCAACATCGCAACCTGGATGTCCATGAAATGCACACAATGAAACCCTCCAAAGGGACACTCTTCTACAGTTCAAGAGAGAGCCCCATAAGGTTGCTTGCTCACTTTGCAAACTGTTGGTCTTTTACTAAGCAGGACAGGTGAATGTTTGAAAAGTCTTTCAAGAAAATATAGTGGAATATTCCATCATAAAAACATTCTATTTCCATTTGCAAGTCAAAATATTTGATGGAATCTGACAATGGAGAGTTTAGATTGCTCTTCTTATTCTTCGACGTTGGTTATGCTTAGGAAATCTGGAAAGGGAAGTCCTGGGAAGAAGCGAGGTTGCAGAAAGGTGAGGACATAGCAGTAGAATTAGGGTTCAGCATTCAATGTAATGCAATGTGAGGACCATCTATGAAGCACTTATTGGGTGGAGCAGTTCAAAATAATCCTGAGTGTCAGATACTTTGTTATTAATTAAAATATTTCATGCTATTATGGTGTCAGATAATAAATTATTTTATTAATTTGATCAACTCCACAGTCGATCTTATTACTCTGGCTACTTTAATTTCTAGCTTTGGCACAGAGTACAGAGGTTAATTTAGAAAATGTAAAAACAAATAAAATATGTCTTAATCACTAAGTGACTCACCAGCCCATGCTGTGACACTGCAGGGATGGCAGAACAGGTGGGAATAGGAAGAAGAAGGAAAGAGGGAAACTATCTTGATCCTTGACAAGCTTGTAGCTGTCAAGAATCCTTATCATCTTACAGTCTCCTTTTTGCAAGTGGGGAGAAGTCTACTGGGCCTTATACCCATAACCATTCCTATAACCCTCTACGGTCCATCTGATCCTTCACAAATACAAAGGAAGGAAAACACTTCTTGACAGGGAGAATAGCCTTAGAGAAGTTCCTCATTCCCAAGAACTGAGGAAACAATGGTATCGAAGAGGCAGTTGGTCAGAAAAGTAAAAATCGATGAGCAAGTCTAGACCAGAACATGTTGTTTAGCCCTGAAATCGGATCATCATTTGCCACCCTTTAAAATATTGTTCTTTAAATGTTTATTCAACATTTGTTTAAGTGAGAGGCTGAATTCTGCCTGGGAAAAGGGCAGAAGAAAGTTTGTGCTCATTTGTTCCACTGTCCTAATTTAGCTCTGACCTCAAATCTCATACACAACCCAACAAAGCAGAGGTTCCATCTGGCACACTGCGTCCTACCTACCTCATTCTGATTTCATTCCACCTATCATCTGTTGTTTCTCTAACATGCACTTTGGGGGGCTCTTTCCTTTACCCAGAAAATCCTTCTCTGAAAATGATTTGGTGTTGACTCAAAATTGTCATATACATTACAATTGTATGACAGTGTTTCTTATAGACGGTGTGCTGATGGAGTTGCCCCAAACCTGTCTTTAATCCTAGACATGCTGAGGTACATTGGAGAGGATTAAGATCATGATTACACAAGGCATGAACCTAAGGGCACTGGGAGTCACTGGAATATTTTAACCAAAAGCAATGTGGTTTGTGCTCTAAAAAGACTGCCCTGCTGACAATGAATAAAATCTCACATTTTGCACTAGTGGTGACTGGTAGATCTGTAGTGCTGAGGACAAGAAGCATGAATAAAATGAGAACCTCCCAATTGTACCTCTGCCCAAGTGCTTCACCTTTTTTTTTTTTTTTTTTTTTTTTGAGACAGGGTCTCTTTTTTAGTTCAGGCTGGCCCTGAGCTCATTATGTAGCCCAGGCTAACCTGGAACTCAGCAATCTGCCTGCCTCTGCCTCCTGAATGCTGGGATTACAGGCATGAGACACCACACCCAATATTGTTGTACGTGGTTACCAGGGATTGAACCAAGGACCTTGCGCTTGCTAGGCAGGTGCCAGAACCACTGAGCTATATCTCTGACCACCTTTTGATTTTTTTTTTATGAGTAACTATTATGGCCATTGTCATTATCACTACCATAATTTGTAAGACCCAATACTAGATAAAAATGCAAAGTCATATATGAATTTGAAGAGAAAACTAGCAACTAAGGAGCCCTTCTGAGCTCATGCCCCATGAAGCCAATCCCACTAGTAGTCATCCTTTGCCTACATCAGTTTCCCTATGGTAACAGTTATTTTCTGTTTAAGCTTCTTATTTTTATCAGTTTTATTTTTTCCAATTTATAATCTGCTTACTACCTTCTTCTGTATGTCATGACATTGTCCTGTGACTCATTGTCTCTGAATATCTCGTTTTCAGGCTCTGCCCACATGAGATCAGATCTAAAAAAACTGCAATGATACTATTTAGCAAAAGCTGCTTTTGTTCAGAGGAGCACACCAATAATTAATCTCAAAATCATAGACTGACCTTGGCCAGGCTGGCAGGAGCAACTATACACATGCATTTCTTAGATAGGGCAAGCATAGCTATAATAGACTGTATAAAAGAAAATTAGGATTGAGTCCTTTTTTGGGGTTCTAGAACTACGAGAAGTACAAGAAACATAATAGAGTCTTGCTGCACTCAGGGCTTATAAACTCATGAGTTAGTATGATTTCTGATACTATAACATAGTACCAGAGACTCAGTATTTATAAAGAAAAGAAATTCATGTGGCTTACAGTGTTGGAGGCTAGGAAGTCCAAGAGCATGATGTCAGCATCTAGAGAGGACCTTTGTGAAACATCATTCCACAGTAGAAGGTGGAAAGCAGAAGTGAGAGCACGAGACAGAGATAAAGGGTGAAGGGCTAAACCTCTCCTTTTATAGGAGCTTACTCCTTTGAGAACTAAACTACTGCTGCAATAACAGCATCGATCCATTCAGAGAGCAGAACCCTCCTGATCTAATGACCTCTTCAATGGCTTCTCCTTCCTTCCATCACAATAGCAATCAAATTTGATCACGTGCTTTAGAGAGGCACTCAAACCATCACGGGAAGAGGAATATAAATCCCCAAATCATCTTACCCAGCACTTGTCAGGACTGTGTTGAGAAGTGCATCTCACTTCCTCTATCCTGACTCCTGCTCCTGGTGCTGTCCGGAAGTTGGCTTGCCCTTGTGACATGCTTGGCCTCACTCATCACACTGTGCTTCGGGCATGCATCTCAGTGCTTCAGCAAATCTCACTTATAAAATTCAGACGAGAATTATACAGTCTCAATCTCAGAGTTTTGTGAGATAAAGTGAGATCGTCTCTTCCTGGCTCTGTAAGTGATTTGACTGAATATTTTCTACCTTTATTCTTAATTCCTCTCCTTAATCAGATGAATCTAATCTCTCTTTATCCAGATTTTCCCTGCTGTAGTTTTGCTTGCAATATTTCCACTTATTGTGTTCTCCATTGTCTTGACTGTTGTTTAAATACAATCTATCTTTACAACCTCATTTAAGTCCCAAGACCTTTATGAATCTTTCCTTGATTATTTCAGCCCTCAAACAGACTCTTAAAGTAATATTGAATATTGAAAGTCCTTAGACTGTAGAGTGTAGCCAGTTCACGGCTTAGGAAACTGAGGCTGACAGCCTGATCTCTTTTTTTTCCTAATCTTCTGCTTATATTACCAATCACGGCTATTAATCACCCATTGCTTTTCTTCCTCCTACTTCTGTCTTAAAATTATTCAGCTTTCATATCTCAGTTCAAATGACTCTGCCTCAACCAAGTCTTCCTCACCCCAAATGGGAAAGTTGACTAATCTACATTAGGACAGTAATCTACTGGTCACCCTTTCTCATAGCTGCCTATTCTTCCTCTTAATAGGCTTCATCAAAAGCAATCAGAAATTACTACTGCTATTAGTTGTTTAATGCCAATTTCCTCACTCACTGGTGTGAAAGCTTTTGTTCCTGTTTAATAATAAAATATTTGCTGGCGTTGAGGGTGCTTACCATATGCATGGTATCACCTGACTCTTGGGGATTCCATGGTGAGCTGAACAATTTCGTCCCTGACTTCAAGGACTTCATACAGAGCTACAGCTCTGGAAATGAGCTCACAGAACCTTCAGGAACTCTCATGGCCTAGAAGTGGCTTTTAAAATAATGGATCGAAACTGGGGATTTCCCTGACTACATGGATGCAAAATAATGATATGATCTCTACAGTGGAAAATAAGCCAATACAGATATCTCAAGTATTCCAGGGGACAGAACAAAGAAAAGTGTTTCTGAAAATGAAACGTTGTTCTCTTTAGGTAAGGCTCCTCTTTCAAAGGACAAGAGTCAACATTTGCTTTAGCCTCAGTTGTTTAAATTGATCTATTGCTGTCTGCTTTCTCTAATTACTTTTCCACCAGGAACAGCCTGGTTCTCTGTCATGAGGATGGAGGACACTCTGGGCACCTGAGCAGTTATCTCCCACTGCTAACTAATCTCACTGTAAACAAAACCCCTCTTCGTTCAAAGGCTGTTTCTTTTATTCTTTATTTAAAGTTTTTTGGAGTGACCCTAAATTATAAGTGTCCAATCCATTTTCTGTAAGACTAGTAATTTTCTAGGCTTGACCAATCCACTCATTGAGTCTTCTATCTTCTACCAGTCTGTTTCAAAACTCTCTCCTTAGGAATCAGAATATTCACTGCATCCTTTGAATGTTAGACGATTCTAGTTGCATAGTGGACATTTCTGCTTAGTTTTCTCTGCAGGTAATTTGTATCAACAGGATCCAAATGGACCCAGTTACTCTGTTTTTATTCTTTTTTTTTTTTTTTTGAGACAGGGTCTCGCTTTGTAGTTCAGGCTGGCCCTGAGCTCACTATGTAGTCCAGGCAAGCCTTGAACTCAGCAATCCTCCTGCCTCTGCCTCCCGAGTGCTGGGATTACAGGCGTGAGCCACCATGCCTGGCACTGTGGTATGTGGTATTGATTGCTGGTGGGCATGAGTCTCTATGCCCAGCATTGTATGTGGTTACCGGGGATCGAACTCAGGACCTTGTGCTTGTGAGGCAGGCCCTGGAACCACTGAGCTAACCCTCCGGCCCTCTGTTTTTATTCTTAATGCCTGTTAATGATACCTTCAAACTGAAGATTTGATAGGTACTCTTGACTCCTTACCATACACAAAATCTTGTTTTCCCTAAATGTTCCTTGAATTTGCCTCTCAACAAAGCCTCCCAAGAAAGAAGTGTTTCTTTATCCTTCTGCTTTCTATTCCTGCCTCAAGTTTTCAGACCTTATTACCCTTGAAGGTACTTGACTGTGGTTTCTGCATTGTCCTGGAGTCATCACAACTGTCTTTCTGAATCTCATAGTCCCATTGCAATTATCTATTTGCACTTCCTATCTTGTCACCTCTGTATCCCAATGGCTTCAGTGTTCCCGAGTTGTGACCTAGCAGTTTTTCTTGAGGGATGGAACTCTTTGGAAACTTTGGGACAGACAAGAATTTCTTTATTGTTCTGGATGGTCCCTCAAACTGGAGGATGTTAAGCACCCCTGGTTGTCTGTAGTTTAGTAAATGGCAGCACAAACCCTCAATCACCCTGAGAGCCAACAAGTTACCCCATATTTCCAGATAAGTGCTGGTACCACTCCAGCTCATAACTACAGGAAAAGTCTATTCTTTTTTTCAGCCTACAAAGCCCTTCAGCATCTGGCTTCCACCTACACTTCTAGCTCTCTGCATGTCTGCTTTACAGGCAATTGTTGGGCTATTACACATGCTTAATGTCTCCTCTAGCTCCCTTTCCCAGATAACTTCTCATTCTTTGAGAGTCAGCTCAGGCTGTCCTTCCAGAAGCTTCCCTCAAATAGCCTCCCTTACCTTGTCTTTCTGAGTGTCCTTCCCTTTTCTCTCACCTCCATCACAGCACTGGTCATATAGGTGCTTCTCATGGAGCACCCAGATCCCAGAGAATGCTATTACCACACTTAGCACATCAAGTGACAATCTGTTGGTGTGCACTATCACTATTTCTAGGCAAGATATAGCTTCCAAATTCCCTTTTTGAGGAGGCATTGGTTATCTGTATTAGTTTGCTAGGAATTCAATAATAAATAATAACAACTGGAATGTATTGTTCTAGTGCTGGAGACCTTGATTTCAAAATCCAGGTTTTAGCAGGGCTATTTTTCTTCTAAAGACTCTAAAAGTGAGAGTCCTAGTTTGCCTCTCTCAGCTTCTAGATGGCTCAAGATATTTCTTGGCTTGTGACTACATAACCCTGACCACTGTCTCATCTTCTCTGTGTCTTTTCCTCTTCTGTGCCTTATGAGGAAAGTTGTCATTGGACCTAGGGCCCACCTAGATAATCCAGGGTGATGTCATCCTCAGATCCCCAATGTAATTACATCTGCAAAGACCCTTCTTCCTTTACTGGGGATTTGGCTCAAAGGTACCGCTGACTGCCTTGCAAGTAGAAAGTCATGAGTTCAATCCCCAGTTCTGCCCTCCCAAATAAATAAATACAAGACCCTTCATCCAAAAAAGTTACAGCTACAGTAGATTCTGGAAATCAGGAGGGTGATGGAACTTTTGGTGTCCAACCCACTGTCCTCCCCAACTGTAGGGATACTTGAAGGATCAGCTGCACAAGAGAGCCATGTTAAAACAGGTGGCCTATGGTTAAATATTGGGGTAAATCACTGAGAATTAGTTATGGTGGTCAGGAAGATCCACAGCCAAATTTATTCTCTTATTTTCATCTCATACTCACATGACTTATCTCTGTGTGTCTTTCAATGTGGAAGTTCTGAAAACCTTTTAAAACTCTCACGTAGTAAGATGTTGAGGTAGCCACAAAGAAGCCTAATAGATTCCCTGGCCCTCCTAGGGGCAACCTTCCTGATAGGGAAGACATGATTACTTGTCATGATGAATGATTTATTTTTAAAAAGTAGCAGCTTCAGAAAGGGAGCAAAGCTAGGTCTGTCAGGCTCAATTTCCTAAGCAGTAAAAGAGAACCGCCCCTGAAGACCGAGAGTTTTCAACACCGACTACTTCTCTGTAAGTCTCCATATGGAGAAATTTTCATGACAGCCTTGAGTCTTAACTGGGCTGTAAAGCTAGGGAGCTTCAGTGAAGGGAAAGAGAAGGGGAATCCATCCAGCAGTGAAAAGTTATGGGCAGGTGAGTGGAAACCTGGAAGAAAAGAGATTTGGCTGACTTAGAAGGAGGGGACACTGGCTTGGACTAGAGTACAAAATATTAGGAGATAAAAATGGAGGCCGGTGGAAATATGCAAGGCCTTGAGGGCCAGTGTGTAGACTATGTGGAGGTGTAGATCCATTGAAGGTGCTTCCAAAGGAGTTGTGCAAGCAGCAGGAGTTGAGGTTATAGAAGTGGTGTTTTTTTTTTCTAAGAAACTGTGAGTGCCAATACAGCTGCTGCTGCTGCCACCCGGATGTAGGGCAGGATGGGACTTGGAATTAGGTCGGTGGTGATGTTAGAGACTTACATGAGTTGTTGACTTCTTAAGTGGTGTTAACTTGTTAACAAGGGAAACCTCAAATAACTCCAAAGTGACAACTAGGAGGCGCCCAGAAACAGGGACCCTTGGAAGTTGTGGTTTAAAAAATGATGAGCTTGCTTTGGGACATGTTGAGTTGCAGTAATGTCAGGAAATTCAAATAGAAATGTCCAGCTGTTTGTTAGAGATGCCTCATTGCTGCCCTGTCACCGCTGCCGCTTTGTGCTGTCACAGTCAGGCCTAATGGGCTGTCTCTCCATTGCTCCTGGGAAGACAGGCTCCTGTTAACTCCACAAAGCATCCTCCATGTTAGCTTGACTGTGACCTTTCCCTTAATTTATATTATCTACTCCTGAATCTTTTGTGGTGTTAGCATCCGTTTTCCACTCTCTCGTGCCTGAAAAAGAGGCACAGGGAGAGGTCAGGACGGCATCCATTTATTTATTGCTTCAAAAGACATTTATCAGGCACCTACTTTGGCACCGGGCACCTAAGAATGAGTAAAATGAACCTGGTCCCTGCATAGTGGGACAGATAGATGGCAAATGAGAGTGTTGTGCAAGAAAGGGAATGCAGGGCTCTGCAGAGCATAAAACAGAGGAGTCTGAGGAGCCCAGTGGTGTGATATTCATGCTGCTCCAGTCTTGCAGGGACCTCTGAGCTGATTAGAGTTGATATGAGCTCATAATAACCTAACTCACAATGCATTAATAAATATAAACCTTCATGGATGTTTGTTAATTTTCATGAGAAATTAGAATATCTGTCACACAGACCAGAGATTGACAGCCTTGAGGTGCTGACTCATGCCAACTAAACTCCCAAGACATGAATATATGCAAGCTAGCATGCTGGTTTGTTAATTTTCTATGAGAAACAGAGTCTATCTGTCAAGCGCACCAGAGACTGACAGCCTATCCTCTGTCTGTGTAAGGGGCTCACTGGGAAGCTTAATTATCCCAGGGTTTCATAGTGAGCTTGGAATCAGAGGAAAGAGCAGATAGTTACATGACCTGAAGGTTTACAGACCTCAGCTTTTGTACCTTGTGCATTTATCTCTTGTGGGGATAGGCTCAGTGGACTTGTCAGGCAAAGGGGTGTGATGGGTGGTGAACTACAATGACCACTTTGTAGCTCTGTGGCCCAAATCTCATTAACCCTCTTGACTCTCATACTCTCCTTGAACGTGACTGTGTGTATTGTGTGTCTAGATGTCCCCTCAAAGCCTTATGTAGTCATAGGTGGGGCTTTATCGAGGTAGCTGAATCTAGATTGTGTGACATTAGAATTGATTCTTTGACGAAGGAAACAGGATTATGGATGTGATTGCTACCTACCCTAAATAGTCCGGATTAAAATATAAGGGACAGATGGTTGCACAAGTCTGCAATCCCATCAACAGTGGACAAGGGTTCCTTTCTCCCCATAGCCTCGCCAGCATTTATTGTTGGTAGATTTTGTAATAGCAGCCATTCTTTGTGGAGTGAGATGAAATCTCAGTGTTTTCATTTACATCTCTCGAATGACCAGTGATGTTGGACATTTCTTCATATGTTTCTTAGCTGCTTTAACTTCTGCCTCTGAGAAGTGTCTGCTCATTTCAGATGCCCATTTTTGAATTGGATCTTTAAACTTGGGGAGGCTGATCTGTTTAAGTTCTTTATATATTGTAGATAATAGCCCTTTGTCTGATAAACAGCTAGTAAATATTTTTTCCCATGTTGTTGGTGGTCTTTTGGCAGTGTCAATGACTTCTTTTGCTGTGCAAAAGCTTTTCAGTAGGATGAGATCCCATTTGTTGATTCTTTCTGCTAATTCTTGTGCTATAGAGGTTTTATTCATAAAGTCTCTGCCTAAGCCAATGTCTCCATGAGTTTTACCTAATCTGTTTTCCAACAGGCTTATTGTTTCTGTTTTAATGTTTAAGTCTCGTATCCACTGTGAGTTTAGTTTTGTGCATGGTGAAAGAGATAGGTCTAGCTTTAGCTTTTGGCAAGTCGAAGCCCAATTCTTCCAGCACCAATTGTTAAAGAGGCTGTCTTTCCTCCATTGGGGATGTTTGGCTCCTTTGTCAAAGATAAAGTGGCTTAGAGCATCCGGGATTGTTTCTGCATCTTCTAATCTATTCCACTGGTCCTTGGGTCTATTACTTTGCCAGTACCATGCAGTTTTTACCACAGTGGCTTTACAGTAGAGTTTTAGATTGGGGATTATAATACCCCCTGCCATGTTGTGGTTGCTTAGAATTGCTTTTGCTACTCTAGGTTTCTTGTGTTTCCAGATGAATTTTTGTATTATTTTCTCTAGCTCTGTGAAGTATACCATTGTGCAACCATTGCGGAGATATGTGTGGAGATTTCTCAGAAAACTAGGACTAGGGGTCCCATTTAAACCTGCTATCCCCCTGCTAGGAATATACCCAAAAGAACTTAGAAAATCACAGTGAAAAGACAGATGTACACCCTTGTTCATAGCCGCTCAGTTTGTGATAGCTCAATCTTGGAAACAACCCAAATGCCCATCAACTGGAGACTGGATAAAGAAGATGTGTGTGTGTGTGTGTTTTTTTTTTTATAAAATGGAGTACTATTCTGCCATAAAGAATGACAAGATTGATTCATTTATGTGCAAATGGATGCACCTGGAGGCCACACTAAGGAGTGAAATCAATAGAGCACAGATAGGCAAATACCAGATCTTCTCGTTGATATGAGCACCGGTAGATGTAAATGAGCTCTAGTAGTATGACAATCTTTTTAGAATGGGAAATTTCCAAAGGAAATTTGGTGTGGGGATATAATAAGGGGAAGGAATAAATATGATTCTGAAAGAAAATAAAAGAACATGTATATAGGGGGTGGGGAGGTGTGGGTGGAGATATGGGTAAAAATGAGAATTGACTGTGTCATATATTGGTACAAATTCCCCAATGTTATGTGTGATTGTGAGATGTATGCAAATTGTACCAACAAAGATTGCAATTAAAAAAAGGAAAAAAAATAAAGTTTACTGAATAATGCAAAAAGAATAATAGATACTATATACTTTAAGATGAAAAATTACCAAAAATAAACAAGAAATTACGTATGAAAAAATATATAAGGGATAGAAATAACCGTGGTTGTCCCTCGATTGCTCTTGCCTGCCTTTTTGTCATGGACTCTTTCTCTTCTGTGATATCCTTCTGCCATGCCACCCTGCCCTGGAGCCAGCTGGCTATGAACTGAAACCTCTACAAACTGAGCTAAATAAACCTCTCCTCCTTTACCTTTGGGTGTCTGATATTTGGTCTCAGCAGTGAAAAAACTAACAAGACAGCCTGTTTATTACATAACTTTTAAAAATCAGCTGTTAATTTATGTAAGTTAACTCTAGGAGTCCTCCTTATTATTCATTTCAGGTTCTTAGTGGCACTTTTCTGTTCTCCTCAGGCCTTCCCATACTTGGATATTAATGCGGAACATTGTTGTCGTAGTCTTAGTATGTCCCCTGAAGTTCACATATGGAAACAGTCTCCAGTACAACAGTGTTGGGAGGTGGGGCCTAACAGAGGAGGAATTTTTGTCCTGTGAGCAGAAGTTGTGGATTAATGCTATTGCAGTAGGAGGGGTTGTACTAGTCAAAGCATGAATTTGGGCCCCTTCTTCTCTCTCACATGTACATCCTTGTCTTTTTACCATAATATAACTCAAGAAAGCTTTCAATAAATGTGGGCCCCTTAACCTTAGACTTCTAGTTTCCAGAATTGTAAGAAATAAATCTGTATTCTTTTTTTTTTTTTTGAGACAGGGTCTCTCTTTGTAGTTCAGGCTGGCCCTGAGCTCACTATGTAGCTCAGGCAAGCTTCAAACTCAGCAATCCTCCTGTCTCTGCCTCCCGAGTGCTGGGATTACAGGCGTGAGTCACCACGCCCGGCATAAATCTGTATTCTTTATGTTGCCTAGTCTCAAATTATTTGTTATACAACCCAAAATGGACTACGACCCTTGAATCATGTCTTAGACTCAAGTAACAGTTCTGTGATTTTAGCAAAAGCAGAATGCAAGTCAGTCTGTGACCAGGGAAGAATCAGGGGAGCTTTGGGACACCTTTAAGTCATCTTGCCAACATTAGAATTCACAACCAAAGACTTCTTGACCCCTGCCCTGGTTCCAAGTACAGGTTTGGTTCAACACTGCCCTGCACTGGGTTGGTAGCATAGTCAGGCTCAGTCTTGATCTTCATACTGTAGCAGGCAGAATGATAGTCCCGACTTAGTCCATTTTGTACTATTATAATAGAACACCACAGTCTGGGTTAAGTATGAACAGTACGTTACTTGGCTGCGAAGTGCATAGTTGAGAGGCCACATCTCAAGGGAGCCATAACACGGTGAGAGGTATCACATGGCAGGGCATGAAGGAGAACCCACTCCACCGACTGATCTACTAAGACATTAAACTTGCTCATGAGTCATAGACTAATCACCCCTTAAATGTCCTACCTTCCAATAGCATTACACTGACAATTAAATTTCACTGTAAGCTTTGGAGGACTCCCTATTATCTAGAATCTGTGAACATGGATTTTATAAGGTAAAGGGAACTTGCAGATATGATTAAGTTAAAGATCTAAGGTTGGGGAGAAGGTAGTAGATTACATGGACCCAGTGAAATCACACAGATCCATAGGAGGGGGAAAGGGAGGCAGAAAAATAAGAGAAGTGTGAAAATAGAAGAGACTAGAGATTTAAAGATCTTATTCTGACTTTGAAGTTGGAAGAAGGGATCTGGCACCCAAGAATGTGAAGTCCTTCAGAAGCTGAAAAAGAAAGGAAACAAAGAGTTCCAGAAGAAGCACAGGACTTCTGACATACAGAACCGTAAGCTAATGGACTTGTATTGTTCTATGCCCCCAATTTGAGGGTTACTACAATAGTAAACTGATATGACTAGCTTCTCCTAACTCCAGGACTTACTTGGCAGTGTCTCACCTTTGAGTGTCCCGATCGCTATGTACACATCAGAGAGACTTTCAGTGGAAGACAGGTCACTAGTGTTGTGCAGGATGGAGAGTTGTATTTCTCACAGATAGTGCAGCAATGCCCCTCTCTCCCCATTGTTGCCTCTGCATAAGTAGTGCTTCCATGCCCCCCGGCCAAAAGTACAGTTCCTCCATCCCTGCCTGTGTCTGACATAACTCTCCTGGGGTGGTGATGAAGATTCAAGCTTATCTGAAGCTAGTTGTTCAGATCAGCTCCATGGGAGCCTTAAGCAAGATGAGAAATAGGTCCAAGATTCTCATCAGGATGCAGGTTTCATATCAAAATGCACAATCAACTAACTGGAACAGGAAATAATTAATCAGGACATTACTGAGCAGTTAAGTATAATTAATTCATACAAAAGAATGTGAGTGTGCAGTTTTAGCTGCCAGAGTGATTTTATTTCCCTGCAAATTTAGTTCAAGATAAACAAACATCAGAATAATCTCCCTGGATTTTTCATGACTCAGGAGTTATTTCTTCCTTTTTAGTTACCAAAAATATTATTAAATTCATACAGTATCACATTTAAATTGATAAGAGTTTGGGAAAAGAGCTTCCTGCTCCTGCTAAATGGGAAATTACCACTGTCATAGAAGTCACTTCCACATACGGTAATATCTGTGTGTATATGTGTAAGGGTGCAAATGTGTATGTCGGTGTGTGTATGTTAGAAGGAAGTTAAGCTTCTGGAACTGAGTAACCTGGAGGGGAATTTTGATTTATGCCCAAACATCTTAAAATCTAAGCAGAACTCATGAACATTTATGCTGTGAAAACACCGTGTGGGAAAATGACTTGATCCCAAGGGTAAACTTACTGATATTGTGTGGGTTTTCCTTTCCTCTAATCTTTCTATTTGTCTTCCAGAGCTAGAAGCTCTTTTTAAGGAAAGAGGTGAAAAATGTAAGGCAGCACAGCATTATTAGTCTCCACCCCCGTTGTCCTGTCACAGGACACTCAAGAGGCCAGAAAACAAGACCTGTGAGCAGGTCTTCGTGTAAGGTGGAAAAATTCATCACACAGCAGTGTCGGGGGAAAACCCTTCTCCCTTTGGTGGCTCCACAGGGCATAGTGTGTCGTGTCCAGCTGGAAAATACAATTGTGTTGGTGTGATGGGTGGTTACTGTTTCAGAATGCAGATCCATCTAAACTGCAATAGGAGAGGCAGGGCTCCTGGCCAGATTTCCATGGACCAGTGGGCTTCACTCTTTTTGATGGATCCCAGGAAGATACTAATTTATTTCCAGATTAGCCTGTACACAAATGATATGCAAAGGGCTATCTGATCACCTTGGTCAGACAGTGTTTTGTCATGTGACAAATATAGCCATGCTCTGATTTCTGTTGTAGTTCACAATGTAATGATGCTCCAGTTTCTTATGAGACTTAATTCCAACAGCTGGAATCAGTCTGGTTCCAAAGATCTTACTTTGATGTCTTCAATCTTTACCTTCACCATGGGATATGGCTTTCAAGATGAAAGTTATGACCCACCGATGCTTTTTGAAATAAATTTAGTGGGTCACAACCAGCATTTTTACTTTTCTACAAAGTAATAGAATAGAAAAGAAAGTACCAGAATATATCACACATAGCAAGGATCATAGTGTGCGAAACTTTAGTTTCAAAGGAAATATGTGTTTCTATACATCTATATCACATCACACACACTCCCCTACACACTCACATGTAAGTGGGTTCATGATGAAAACTTATTAAATAGGGGCCAAAAATGTTAGAAAGCTCCCGCTGTTACATATCAGGTCATTCTAAACCCTTCTGCCCTATAGGACCATGCAGAGTAAAGTGTAATGAAATTAGCTTGTGCTAGGGGAAAATGGCCAGAATTTAAAGAAAGAGACTAATGGTATCAAACTGATAGTAGCTACTCTGGTCTTTGTAGCTACCTTGAACCCAGATGCGTTCTCCAGTAGCTCTATCCATACACATGGTTCTTTCCCTGAAAGGCTATGAACAGAGGGGGAAAACATATTGCTTAAGATTCATGATTCCTCGGTTTTGCTAAAAGTAGCAAAATTATATAAGAAGTGCTGGGCTGGTTATAGCTGAAAGCACAATTCCTGACTTGGATATAATCATATTTTGCATTTTTACGTGTATGTTTCAGTGTTTGAGCTATACACTTGAAACTACAAACAATGCTATGAGCAATGCTTTCCTTAGAGAAATTCTTGCAGTGTTCTATTCTTATTTGACTCACTGAAACCAAACTACACATCATGCTTTGTGTATGAGAAGTTGCCTGGGCACAGAACTGTCAGGTCACTGCAGAAATCATTGTGGAGATTCCTCACAAAGCTAAAACTTGAGGCTCCATTTGACCCACCTATTTACCTTTCTAGTATCCTCCCAAAAGAATGAAAAACAACATACCACACGTATGTGTGTGTGTATATATATATATACATATATATGTATATATATATATACACACTCACATGTTTATAATGGCACAGTTTGTAATGTAATAGCTAATTCTTGAAAACAGCCCAAATAATTATAAACTGGAGATCGGATAAAGAAGATGTAGGGTTTTTAAAATAAAGTGGAGTATCGGTCATAGAGTGATAAATTAGAGAATGCATCTTGAGCCATATGCTTAAGTGAAATAAATATGAAACACCTGCATAAATACCAAATTCTCTGGTATGAGAAGCTAAAAGGTTAAGTAAGGCCCAAATGTATAGTAGGTATTGTGAAACAAGAAGAAAATGTTCAAGGAGAAAGAGGAACTAAAGAAAGGAGTGGTGGAAAGGAAAGAAAAAATGAGAAAAGAAGGATAAAACAGAAGGAAAGCTAAATAAGAAGATGATATTGTTATTGTTTTCTCAAGAAGAGTAGGTCTTGAGTATTTTAGATATGCATTGTAACATTTGCTGCTGAAATGCTCTGACATAGAAGTTTGTTTCAAAATTTATTTGGGGCAGAGAGGAAACAAGACAGGTCAGGAGTGGAAAACACTGAAGCTGGATAAAATATACACTCTATATTTTAGAATATGCTTGAAATTTTCCTAATAAAAATTTTAGCATGTATTTCATTGAGGTATGTATTGCTTTTGCAAATAAATATTGAAATAATATTGCACACAAGCCCTTGGTCATATAGAAACAAATTAGTGTTCTGGTCAGACTGATTGCTTCTTGGCTCCTCTTTCTAAGGTGTCATTGATTTTAAGAGACACGATTATTTTAATTGAAGCTTTTGGAGTCTACAGACTTGAAGGTCACTACTGCTCACTTGCAGTCAGAGAGGGGGAGAGAAAAATTACCACACTGATGCAAAGACATATCCTGATTGTAGGCTATCCACATCATAGAATCAAGGAAGATTTTCTATTTTCTTCCTTTATTTTCATAGTAAAAGTTGGATGTAAATATATGTGTTCCATGCAACTGTGGTTTTATCTTTTTTTTTTCTTTTTAATGTGTCAGAATCTAGTCATCAATTTGAGATAGGTCTCCATCTGGTCTTCTTGACAGCAGATGTGTCTCAGCCATCAGGAAGATGGAAATGTAAGAAGCAACTCCAGGTGTGCTCTTTGGAATACATACTGTACATTTGTCTAGGTAGACAGAGCCCTTCAGCCAGCAGTCACTTTGTTTGGGGATAAATCAACTAAATTTCCTGGCTAGATATTTTTGTACTCTAGTGGCAGAAAGGTAGAAGAACAAGTCCAGGTTGATTTTTTTCCTTGAATACTAGATTCACAATGTTTCAGTTTTCATTGATGTTAAGCATGTGACATGTCTCAAGCTTCTAGGGAACTCTGAGGCTTTCTGTACTTCTAAGAAACCGTGACCTACACCCAATGCATCTTTAAAAAAAATCATAGTCTCTAAAAAATCATATTGCTCTTCCAAAAGTAAATTTGAAGTACATTTCTATTCTTCTCTGTATTCTTTTGCTCAAAAGATGAAAACTTGGCTGAGAAGAAGGAGGATGGGTGGATAAAAGGATGAATAGCATGAATGACCTATGAACTGTATTCTGAAGTAATGTATGAACTGTAGACTCCTCGAAACTGTACATTCTAATGAAGGAAATAGTCATATAGTACCTATCAAATGCTAGAAATTTATTATAAAATGTAAAATTTGATAGCCCAATTTGATATCAGAAATGAGAGATAACATCAACATAGAACCTGTAGGTATGAAAAAACTAACAACAGAATCTTACAAACAGCTTTATGCTAATACATTCAACAATTTAAATGAGGTGCACAAATTCCTGAAAAAATACAAAGTACCAAAGCTCACTCAAGGAAAAATAGATAACCAAACAGCCTTTTATCTACTGAAACTTAATTGCTTTGGGAGATACAAGTACTACTGTCCTTATTTTACAGATGAAGAAACAGAGGTCCAGAGAGGTAAAGTCTGTTGCTTAAGGACATGTCACTATAGAATAGGAGAGCCAGGGTTTAAATCCGGGTTCTCATTCAGTGTCCTTTCTAACATATACTGTTGGCTCTGGATAGTGTAGCTCCTTATTTATGGGATACTACTGGTTCCTGCCCATCCACACCCCACGCTGCTGCTTATCACCCTTTCTTAAGCACTGTGTTTAGGTTTCATCAGGCTTATCTTCTTTGTCTCTGGAATCGCTGTTCTTGTTTGCATTTGGCAAAAATCTCCCCAGTTTGCACTCATACCAACACGGATTTGAAAACAAAAGCTTACATGTCCTTGCTCCTGTAAAATTCAAAATGTGAAGCTTGTATCTGTAATATTTTGTAATGAAAACTAATGACACTGGTTTAAGTGATGACTTGAAATGCTATCTTGTAATGTTTGGATGTAAATAATCACTGAGCTCAGTAGTTTGTAGGAGACATAACTCCCTCCATTGCCTTTTCTTTTCTTTCTTTCTTTTTCAATTTTCTCTTTCCTGTCTAATGCTAGACTTGTTCTTCTTCCTTCCTTCTTCCCACACCTTCCCAACCTTTGTATTAAATAAACAATCTTTTGGAAGAGAAAAAAAAGGAATACAGTAGTAGAAACCATGTTTTCAGCTGGTTTCAGCTGTCTCCAGAGGTCCAGGGGAATCATATCTGTAACCAAAAAGTCTTCCTCCATTGCAACCTTCCATGGCGGAGATGTGGAGATGAGAGCCAGAGCTGTGAGTCAGAGGCACTGAGTCGGAACCTGACTGGATTTTACCAACAGGGCCCATGACCATGTTTTTCTCACTGAGTCTCATGGACCTTTAATAAAATACATCTTAAGTCTGCTGTCGAGTAAACTGGGATTGAAATGAATATCAACATACTTGCATTGCTTAGTGGAGTGTATGGACAGAGAAGTTTAAATTGTTCTTCTTAAACTTTCCTAGAACTCAAACTAGGACTCCTTCCTCATATATGCTAGATGGGAATTTTGGATCCAATCTTCTGACTAGTATCTGCAATAAATCAAGTCATTCTACAAAGTAATCATTTGTTGAATTCATTGCCAAGGAATTCATATGGGCAATACCTTGGGCTGTTGTCAGTATTCACAGACTGTGCTTAAAGCACATGTTTATTTCCCGCAGTTCTGGGGTCTAGGAAGTCCAAATGGGGGTGCTGACAGATCTCAAATCTAGTGAAGATCCTCTTCCAGGCTTGCAGGTGCTGTTTGCTTTCCATATCTTTACAAGCAGAGAGAGGGGGATGTCTTGTATTCTCAGTTAGAGCATTGATCCTATCACAAGGACCCATCTTTACTGCCTAATCTACTTCCCCAAAGCCCACCTCTAAGTACCATTACAGTGGGGATTAGGTTTTCAGTGTTAGAGACTTGGTGAGGGTAAGATGCAAACGTTTGGTCCTCAGCAGGTGAACTGGATGCTTCCACCCCAACTCTGAACTTCACACTTACAACCCTGGAGACTTTCTCAAGATTTTCATGATAATTCATATTCAGAAACAAGCATTGCTGTGGATCATGCAGTTTAGGCAGAGATCCTGGAGGAACTGTCTAGATACCAGCACACAGTAGGTATTCATCAAACAGAATGAAAAGCAGTCTTGCAGAGTCCCTATCCCAGGCTGTACTTTAATCCCACCAATGCCAGTGCTATGTATTTCCCTTTTTCTAGGCTCTTTATGCAGTAGTTCCTCTTTATCTACAGGAAATATGTCCCAAAATCCCCAGTCATGCTTGAAACTACAAATAATACTGAACTCTATGTATGCTATATTATTTTATAGTTTGTATTAGGAATGGTAAGATATTAACAACTGGTAACGTAGAGCTACCCCCATATGCTGGTCTCTTTCTCTCTGCACCTTTCACAGAATATTTACATAGAATGTACCTTTCTTCCTCTGATGATATGAAACAATGCTTGCACAATGAGATGAGGAGAGATGAGGCTACCAAGCCCGTAACAGGCAGATAACGTACACAGTGTGTACACTCTGGGCAAAACGACCATCCACAGCCCAGGCCAGATGTGTAAGATTTCACCATGCTATTCAGAGTAGTGTGTAATTTAAGGCTTAAGAATTTGTTATTTGTGGAATTTTCCATCTAATATTTTCAGACTGGGGTTGGCCATAGATAGGTAAATGAATCATCCGAAAATGAAACTTTGGGTTGGGTCAGGAAGCTATAGTATTCCCTCTTTCCACCATGTTACTACTCTGGTTGAGTAGTCTAAGGACCTCTTCAGAAGTGGGATGAGTACCTGCTCTCTTCCCCTGCCCTGCACCCTGGGGACCCAGGAAGAGGCAGAGAACTGGATGAGCTTCTGGCTGTCCTTGTCCATAAAGAGCTGGCATTCTCCTGAGGGCTGTAGGACCCAGCTTTTGTTGGTAGTGGCCATCCCTTTGAGCTTCAGGTGCAAGCTGACTTCTGCCCGTCTGCTCCTGTCTGCTAGATGAGGAGGCACAGGGGATGCTAGGAGGGTCTCTTAGGCTGGAGGACTGGTGTATGTGCACATATTGCATGCTTTCTGGGAGCCCAGGGAACAGGGCTGTGAGGAGGGTACTTTACTGTCCCCGTGGAAAGGAGTCAGGCAGTATTAGGCTTTCCCAGTACACTTTCTAGACCAGGTGATATTCCAAATCCACCTTTTGGGCAAGTTGCTCACTTACCTGAACCTGAATTTTCTCATCTCTATGAAAGATGAAGACCACGATAGAAATTCATGTTACTCATATTCCAAGCAAACAAGCTATGGGTTAGTTTCCTCTACCCCTCTGAAGGGGTAAGGGTGGTGGATAAGATTTGTTAAATCTGTGGTAGCTGATGAGGCAAACAAAAACTAAGGATCATAACCTGGCCAAGGTAGGGTCCAAGGCAATCCCACCATGATCAACAGAGGAGGAAGAGTTTTCATGAATTATAGGCTATTTGCTGTTTTCATGCTCCAAGTTTTTCAGGAAGCAGCAACAACAGCAACAAAATTTCTCTTCAGAGCCAGGTAGGTAATGTAAACATGAACAACATGCTAGGGGTTTGTATGGTAAACATTAGCAATATTCCTCATCTCTAAAAAGATGCTTTCTTTACTTGCTGGTAAAATACACAGTCCTCTGGGTATATGTTTTGTTTTCTTACTTTTTGTAGACTTGGGAGCACAGAGATAGGTTTCTCCTCCACAAGCAAAACACTAAAATTGAGTAACAACTGTGGAAGGCACTGGGGAGTCTGCCCTTTGTCCAAGGGGACTATGCTGTAGGACTCCAGCCAGATCTTCTACTGTGTTTAACTAACGGAAGATAGAAACCTAAGGTTTTACAAAATGCTGAATCTCCTGTTTTTGCTGTATATTTTCCTGCTTCCTTTCTTTGAACATATACTGAACAGAACTTGCCTGCCTGTGGCACATTCACCTCCCATGGTACAGTGACTGTTGACAAGTCCTTGCTGATTTTTTCCAAAGGCATTGTGGGTAACCTTCCTCCTGTTCTGGGGTCCTGAGTGGCTGACACTCCATATCATTGGCCTGACTTGGGTCTGGTGTCCTCAGGCATGCCAGGGGCTGGTGCAGGTTGGATAGAGGGTTAGTCTCTTATTATTCTCACCAGAATTTCCATTCTGGAGGTCTTTTTATCACCCTGATATAGAAGGTAGGGTACTGGCTCCTTCTGCAGGCTGCCTCCCGACATCTGCCTGGCTAGTATGTGGTGAAGAAATGCAATCTTGGGTCCTGATCCACCTCCTGGGAGAAGTGATAAAGGAGCAGTGCAAGTTAAGCCACTGAGACTTCTTGGTCAACCTCTCATTTTAGGTGCACACAGGCCAAGATGCAGAAAGCCACACAGGCTGCTCTGGGCCCACAGCTCATCGATGACAGCTAGAAGTTGACACTGCCATACAGCAGCCCCCTGCACCACCCTTCCAGGTCTCCTCTACAGTTTATCTGAGATTTGAGCCAGACTGTGATTGAACTGCAGCCAGGGGAACTGGATGAGGTCAGGGGGAAACTGAGGGGTGTTTGTGGGGATCTGGAACTCTCCTTTTTCCCTGTCCTGTGATTCTTGACCTGTGAAGAGATGTGTAGCCTGAAATAGTTCATCTTTTTTTTTTCCTTTAACTCAGAAGCTTCAACTTCTACCCAATAACATCCCTAAGAAAATAAATAAATAAAAAAGAAATGGGGAAATCCATTTATTTTATTTTTTTCTTTTCCTTCTCATCACTGGGGTAAAAAATGTAACATTCGTTGAGCTCCTACTTATATTTTACTAAGCCCTTTCATGTACCATAAAAGAAAAACCTGAGGCACAATAAAACTTTCAGAGTTTGAGAAAGAAGCAGTTCATGAATTGAGTTGAGAAATACTACAATGAATGAGCCTAAAGTTCCAGTGACAACAGAGCAAGTAGTTATGGGGAATATGTGGACGCAAAAAAAAAAGGTTAATTGAACAAAATTCTCTTTTCAATTTTCTCTTCTTAGAAATTTCCCAGTTATAATCATATGTTACAGGCTTCTTATGATCAACTGAGTTTGAAGTTTGTATATACCTAAACTTTCTAATCGCTTACCAAAAATTACCCTATTTCTGCTTATTTTTGCAGTCAAAGCAAGGACGAGGTTATTTTAAAGATCTAGTTGGTTTTACTTGCTCAGGAATTTTTTAGGCTCTGTTTCCATTTTAATTTTGTTTTAGCACTATGTTATTTTATGTTGTCCTCGAAACATTTCCAAAAGGAAATAAACATTATTACATTTTACTTTTTCCTAAGTGATAAAGTGGTGGCGATGAGGATGTAGGTTTATAGAAAGTTCAAAACTTACTACATTTCCACACTTGGAACTACCGCGTCTGCCTGAACCTGCCTGTGTTCTTGGCCCTGGTGTATGGTCCAGCACAGAACCAGGGTTCAATACACAGGCTTACAGTGTTACTTCCAGGAGAACAAGCTAGTAAATGATATCCTTATAAAAGCCAAAAATAAAAGTCCTTGTGGAATGAAGAGACAAAGAAAGATGCTGGTATAAGTCACAGTGAATTAACAAATGACATTGATTTATATATCATAGCATCTTTCTTCTAAGGATTTTGCAGTATTTGATCTGTTCTTTTGCTTGTCTTTTCATCAGTCCTGACAATATTCCTGACAAGGCAGGCTCTCACTCCCTTCTGGAGCCTGAAGTCTTGGAGGCTCTGGAAAGAGTGCCTTTTGCCCTCTGCCCCACATCATCTCTCCTGGATTTCTCTCATTAAATTCAGCAAGGAATATTAACTCAAATTTCACCTTGATTTTTTAGTTAGAGATGTAAACAGAAAGAAGAAACTTAGAAAATAGACTATAGTAAGGTATTTAGACAAAGCAGATGGGGACAACACCCGGTGTCTTTTCTCCAAATCACTTTTAATATATATTGCAATGCCTTGAAAATTGCAAGAAACTCAGCTGAAAAGAAGCGAAAATCCCAAGTGAATGCTTTACTGGGCATTTATGTATCGTTCTTACTGGGAAAATGACAACCTAGTAACAATTTTAGCTATGGGTATAGATAAAGCCTTACTTATGTCAGTCCAGTGTGGCATATTTTCACCAGAATCACAGAATGAAAGCTACAAAGGAAGCAGCTTTACAATCATAGTTCTTCCATACCTAAACTATAGACATATAGAGCTGTAAATTCAAAGCCAGTGAAAATTTACATGAGGCTGTTAAAAACAGCCTTGCCACTACCCATTTTAAAGGCTCTTTTGAGATGCAGAAGTCTTGATTAAATGCAGATGACAAGATGTCCTGTGTTGATTTTTCTCATTTAACATTAGACTTTCTTGATTTAAGTAGCTCAGTAAGAAGTGGGACATAATTGGGTCTTGTTTTTAATTAAACATATAGATATATATTTATTTATTTACTAGCTCCACTGAGATACTGCTTTTCATTAATGCTATTGACTTTTCCTTTCCATAGAACAACATTCTTACTAATCCTTCTTGGATGCCATTAATTGCCCTGTGTTATCTTGTTGGTTCCATAGTTAATTCCAGTGCAGAACAAACTTATTTATAGTTTCACTGCTCAGAACTGCCTTCCCACAGTAAATTCATTGATAATGCCAGTAATCACAGTATACTTTTATTTCTGTGTAGAGCAAAGAGAGGAATCAGTTTGGAGTAAGAAGCAAGAAAAGTGTCTATAGACTATCTTCATTTGCAGAAAAAACCAGCAGTGTTCTTTCCTAATGCAGGGCACGAGAACTGTTTTTTGAAAATAATTGCGCTGGTGCATTTTGCCTTCAGTATTCGGAGACAAAGAACAGACTAAGAAAGGACTCTAGTATAGTTATTGCATTTCTACACACCAAACAAACCTAAATAACAAAGCATCTTTTAATGCAACCTGACATTGATTCAGCACACAGCTCTGGCTAAGTTGGGAGATAGGAACTAAAACTTTGACTCTTATGACAGTTTGGCCTTTCTCTCTAAGGAAAGTACATTCTATCATACTATTAAAGGCTTAATAGAAAACCACACTTAAAATAAATTTGGGGCCTTTTGGGCTGGAGGGTTAGCTCGGTGGTTCCGGTGCCTGCCTCACAAGCGCAAGGTCCTGAGTTTGATCCCTGGTAACTACATACAATGCTGGGCATGGAGACTCACACCCACCAGCCATCAATACCACATACCACAGTGCCAGGTGTGGTGGCTCATGCCTGCAATCCCAGCACTCGGGAGGCAGAGACAGGAGGATTGCTGAATTCCAGGCTTGCCTGGGCTATATAGTGACCTCAGGGCCAACCTGAACTACAAAGTGAGACCCTGCCTCAAAAAAAAAAAAAAAAATTGGGGGCCTTTCACCAGGTTCTCTATAGCTAACCTCTGCACTTTGCTAGGCCAGTTAGTGTGCAAGATATTTTACTCCTGTGTGATCCTGGCACATTCTTTGGATGCATGAATAGGTGAAGAAAAGAAACAGAAAGCACTTCCAATTCACATCTTGGTACCAACTACCTTTTTCTATGTTCCGCAGCCACCTAAGATGGCTGACGGTGCAAGGGCTCCAATCTTCCTAGAGAAGGTAGCAGGCTGATTACAGTTTAATCTAAGCCTTGTCAAAACCCCCAGCTGAAATGCTCCCACTTGTGAAACAGTATGAGGCCTCAGTATTTTTAATATCTATGTATACTCCCATATACTTGGGTTTACTTTCTGTGGTTATTAGCCTTAAGACAGCTCTAAGTTCTTAATCACCTCCATCTGATGTGGTTGGAGGGCCTGCTATTAACACACTTTTCAGAAGTCTTAAGCATCAGTTATTGGCATGAGTGAATAAATGGATGAGTGGAGGAACACTGGCAGGAAGACTAAAGTTCCAGAGACCTATCATGTGCTACAAGGACAACAAGGACAAGCTCCTTCCCTTCCACTTTTATTTATTTATTTTTTTTTGCCCTCAAGGATATCTGAGGCCTAAAGTCATTTTCTGTCCTCTGGACTCTCTAAGGAAACACAGGAATATCTCAACAGGAATTGGGATGGAAATAAACATGTCTACAGTGGAGCTGTATTTACCTTATTCCCTCAGTCATTCCATGTTCTGTTCATTTCTTTGGCCATCACTGAGCTCAGGATGAGCAAATTTCAGTGTATGTTATGCTTATCTCTAGGCTTTGTCCTGCTAGTGTTTTTCTACCTTGGCCAAAGCGTAATTAGAAAAACATAATTAGACAGACACTGTGCTAAACTACTTTACTTATTTAATTTTCACATGTAATTTCTATTTTAGAAAGAAGTGTCAGGATGGGTCTCACCTGGTAAGGTGAAGGGGCTGGCCTACTCTTTACTCCTGCCTCTCCTTGACAAGGGACAGTTGAAGAATATGGTGAATATTTAAATAAAATATTTGATTATACTAATAGACATGATGTCATTAATCCCTCTCTCTTGCTTCAAACATACTTATCCCCTTGTCCTTATCACTTTCTAAGGCAGTCCAGGAAGTTAGCTTTCATAAATGTCTTTATGAGGTGTGATAGAAAAATGTATGGTGACATCCAGTGGAAATGCAGGTCCATGAAAACATTACAGTGTGTTCTCATGTACCTCATTCACTGGATCTGGTACTGTGTAACTTTTGGCCCTTCCCAAAGTGACTGAAAGGTAAAGGTTTTGAACTGACCCGGGACATTAAGGCAGCCGCAACAGCACAACTAAAGACATTCAAGAAGTTAAACTGTCATCATTCGCCAATGACATGATTCTGTATAGAGAGGATCCTAAAAACTCAACCAAAAGACTGCTAGACTTAATCCCCAAATTTAATAGTGTAGCTGGATACAAGGTCAGTGCTCAAAAATCAATAGCCTTTGCATACACAAACAACAGACACACTGAGAAAGAAATTGGGAAGTCAATCCCTTTCACAATAGCATCCAAAAAACCCGAAATATCTAGGAATCAATCTAACAAAGGAGGTGAAAGATCTCTACTCTGAAAACTACAGCACTCTGAAAAAAGGAGATAAACAAGTTATCAGAAAATGGAAAGACATCCCTTGAGCCTTGGTAGGGAGAACCATATTGTCAAAATGTCCATATTCCCACAACTATTATATAGAATTAATGCAATCCGATTGAAATTCCAACAGTATATTTCACAGATCTAGAGAAAATTATCCAAAAATTCATCTGGAACTACAAAAGACCTAGAATAGCAAAAGCAGTTCTAAGCAACAAGGACACAGTGGGGATATTATGATCCGAACTTGAAACTTTACTATAAAGCCACTGTGATAATAACTGCATGGTACTGGCAAAGTAACAGACCCGAGATCAGTGGAATAGATTAGAAGATCCAGAAACAACTCCAGATACACTAAGCCACCTCATCTTTGACAAAAAGAGCCAAACATCATCAATGGAGGAAACAAAGCCTCTTTCCTCCTCAAATGATGCTGGAAAAACTGGGCTTAAATCTGCCAAAAATTAAAGCTAGATATGTCTCTTCATTAAAACAGAATCAATAAACCTGCTGCAAAACAGGTTAGGTAAAACTCTTGGAGACAATGGCTTGGGCAGAAACTTTTTGAACAAAACCTCTATAGCATGAGAACTAGCAGAAAGAATCAACAAATGAGATCCATCCTACTGAAAAGCTTCTGCACAGCAAAGGAGACCATCAGTAGAGTGAAAGGACAACCAACAATTTGGGAAAGAATATTTACCAGCTGTCTCTCAGACAAAGGACTACTATCTAGAATATATAAAGAACTAAAAAAAAATCAGTCCTCCCAAATTTAAAGACTCAATTCAACAATGGGCAGCTGAAATTAACAAACACTTCTCTGAGGAATAAGTAAAAGCAGCCAAGAAGCACATGAAGAAATGTTCAACATCACTGGTCATTCAAAAGATGCAGATGAAAACAACATTGAGATTTCATCTAACTCTACAAAGAATGGCTGCTATTGCAAAAATCAATCAGCAATAAATGCTGGGGAGGCTGTGGGGAGAAAGGAACCTTCTCCACTGTTGGTGGGATTGTAGACTTGTACAACCATTGTGGAGATCAGTGTGGATATTCCTCAGAAAACTAGGATTAGAGGTCCCATTTGACCCTGCTATTCCCTTGCTAGGAATATACTCGAAGGAATTAAAAGAACCATATCATACTGACATATGTGCACCCATGTTTATAGCAGGTCACTTTCTTGGAAACAACCCAGATGCCCATCAACTGGAGACTGGATAAAGATGTGTTTTGTTTTGTTTCATTAATAACATGGAGTATTACTCTGCCATAAAGAACAAGTTTGAATCATTTATGTGCAAATGGACACACCTTGAGGATACACTAATAAGTAAACAAATAGATCACAGATATGTAAATACCATCTTTTCTCTGGTATGAGAACCTGAGATGTAAATCAATTCTAGAATGTATGATAGATTTTGTGAAATAGGAAATATTCAAAGGGAATGTGGTAGGGAAATGTAATGAGGGTAAAGAATAAATATGATTTGAAAAGAAAAAGAAAGCACATGCATATAGGGGGTGGGGGACTGTGGGGTGGGTAGGGATATAGGTAAAAATGAGAATTAACTCATGTAATATACTGGTACAAATTCCCCAATGCCAAGTGTGATTGTAAGCTGTATATAAAGTGTACCAATAAAGAATTCAATTAAAAAATGTGGTTTTTCTATAAAATGGAGTATTACTCTGCCTTAAAGAATGATAAGTTTGAGTCATTTATACTCAAATGGATATACCTTCAGGACATACTCATAAGTGAAATAAATAGGTCACAGATGTGTAAATATCATATCTGTTCTCTGGTATGAGAAAATGAAGATGTTAATGAGTTCTAGAATGAATGATGGTTTTTGTGAAATAAAAGATATTTAAAGGAAAATGTGGTGGAGGTGTGAGTAATGAGGGGTAAAGAAAAAGTGATGGTAATAAAAAGGGAAACAAAATTTATGTATTTGGTGAGTGGGGCCTGTGGGGTGGGTAGGGGAACGGGAAAAAATGAGAATTAAATTGTGTCATATACTGGTACAAATTCCCAATATAAAGTGTGATCATAATATGATGTGTATATACAAAGTACCAATTAAGATAATTTTTTTTTTAAAAGACATTCCCAAAGCAGAACTTCTGGAACTTTCAGAAATTGGCAAAAGCATGGGATAAATAGGGGATTAACCAGTCATATGTCTTTTCCTGTAATAAATTTAAAAACTTAAACATACATCGTATTTTTATCACACTAGATGCTTGTAGTAGCCGAGAAAAGATGAGATCTAGACATACAGAAGTATTTCTACTCCACAGAGAAAGAAATGATTATCAGGAAACATCGAAGTCTTTGTGGCTTTCTTTCATGGCAAGAAATGTGCTCAACTATCCTTTAATGCACTAATAACTGGGATGCTGAATACCATGGCTATTATTGTCTTCCAGGCTGACACTTGGTTGGCTCTGTCTCTTTACTTTCAGGCTAATAATTAGATTTAAATACCTGACAGGACTCTAAGCATGACCTCAGGGAGTTTTATGTTTCTTTACTATTGCTTGCAAAGATTATTTTTTTAAAAGCCCTTTGAAACTGTAAGTTACACTTAGCCACAACGTTTTTCAAAAAAGCTATTGTCTTGTTGAGTCTTAATGCATGCCACTCTCTCCCTCCTCACCTGAAGAGGCCATTCTTTAATTTCTAGATCAAAGGATAAAAATATCCGAAAGGACTAGACCTGGTAATCTCAAAGTGTTTTCACCAGCACCTGTCTCACAGTCAGGTCAATCTGGGCGGCATTCAGGGTCTCAGAATGAGTGGATTCAGGAAATTCATCTCCGTTTCTCATATTTTTTAATAGAATTTGTTGTCTATATAGTTATTAGGGTGGTTGCTTCTCAAGAGAAACATGGAGAACTGATCTTTGTATGAGTAAAGTGATCACTGGACCTGTGCGCCTCATGTTCTTGGAGCAAAAGTGTCAGGGGCAGGGCTTCTGGAGCTGTGCTCTCCAGGGACACCCACGCCAGGGCGCCCGCGCCAGAGCTCCAGCGCGGCTGTGATCATGGGACACAGCTCTCCTCCTCCGTATAAAGCTGCCTAACCCCAGCCGGACCCTTGCAATGCTTGGAGAAACAAGAATCACAAAAATAAGCAGGGATCTGGCTCAGGTTTTTTTTGGGGGGCGGGGGGTAGCAACCAAACCAGCCTCATTAGTACCTGTTAAAGCAAATGAGGGCCTCTCTGGAGGCAGGTGGCTCAGGAAGATTCCCATCTGAGATTTCTATCACTTTCGCAGAATCCCAGTTGCTTCTGGGGAGGGGTCAAAAGCCTGTGGGTAGGTCTACTAGGCCTAGCAAATCCACATGCTGAAGACAAATCACTCCACCCAGAAGGTCCAAGGCTCCTGTCTGGTGAGCGATCACAGCTACACTGTGGGCAAATGGCTTTCCTGGAGACTGTATTTAACACTTTCTCAGAAATACAAAAATAAGAGAATAGTACTTTTACTAACAGTGAAGCTTCTAAAAACACATAACTGAAAAATGCTGTTCTAATTTGCGGATATAAATCTTTTAGGCAATTAATAAATGTTCCACTGAGTTTAGAGCATAAGTAATTTTCTGGTAAGTTTTTTGAAGAGAGATGAGAATGGCATTTGTTAATGTTTTCAAGTAATTCCTGCACAGGATCCAGTCTAACCTTTTCTGTTTCATTTCTGAGCCCTTACCTTTGATAGTTGAGAGCTAGGCACCTAGCTAAAGAGGTGAGGAGGCATGGGCTCTATCAAAACCAAGAGTACCACTTTGAGATATTTAAAATAATATACTTAACTAATCCAGCTGTGAGTGGGAACCCTTGATAACACTGAACTAAGAAAAGGTTTCTTCAGGTAACCTATATGTATCTTGAAAAAGTGAGGCCTACGAACATCACATTCATAAAATAATTTGGCTTAAGGGGGACGCTCCCTAGAAAGTGAGAAGTAGTCCTAGAAAGAGCTGCATGGGAGGTGGGGCTGGAGGCAAACACCCAGGGCTGTCACCCAAGGCAGGAGCAGCTATCCCTGCAAGAGAGGCAGGAGCTACCGCCCTGGGGAGACAAAGGTTCTAGTACATTCCAGGCATTCCTAGCATGTCAGTTGTATGTCCCAACATACAGACAAGAGTTCACTCATAGTGTAGCCTGGTTAGAGCGCTCCCAAACAATACTCTTAGTAAAAGGATAAAAAAATATAAGTAGAGCGTTTCATATGTCACTTTTTTTTTTTCATATCAGGGATTGAACTCAGAACGTTGAGCTTGCAAGGCAGACAGCATCATTGAGTTGTATCTCCAGCCCAATGCCACAATTTAAACAACACTTACACTTTTCAAACAATTTGATTAGCAAGTCTAATATAATACCTTAGAGGTTGCCACTTTAACTCAAAGAAGCTTCTCAGGCAACTGAAACAAAAATTTGGAAGCAAAACTATAATTTGTTTGCAGGATAGGTCTATGATCAAGTAAGAGTATTTTAAAGGAAAGCCTCGTACTGTTAGGTGTGGCAACGCTTGTTCACTAAGAGAGCAATGGCATGATACTGTAAACCTGTAAGTCCACATGCTATCTGTCACAAACACTGATACTGGATTCGTTTTCAGACTTACCAAACATTTCTCTCCAAATTGGAGAGAAAACATCATCATCCAAGTTGAGGAAAAGGGCTGGTCTTCCGTAGCTGGAAAGTTTGCTATCAAAACTAAAAACTTGTTGCCTTATAGCCAAGTAGCTGAGTAAATGCTAAGTTGAGTTCTGAGCACACTACCTGGTCTGTAGCTATGTAACTTAGGGTTACCTAATTTTGGGTTAAATACTTCATTTCTCTCAGACACAGTTTATGAAAATTAAAGACCAGGTGTGTGAACTCTGCAATATATCCCAACACTGCCAATAGCAACCTCGGAGCTCCCGGTGAAACCCTGTCCTGCCTAGACGATGTCACCCCAATCCATTGCTCCTGAAGTTGTCAAGTCTTTGAGGGAAGTGGTGCACGCAGTGAAACCCAGTCGTGTTTGGAAGCTGACTCCGACTGCTCCGGGGCGTTCTAATCATGGCAAGAACAGCTCTGCACTGCGGAGCAGCTTTCAGTATAGAAGGCAGCCATTAAATGCTTCCTGAACCCCATTAGTTATTCCTGCTGAGAGTGGTGAAGGCCTCAAATGCACAAAAGTCCAACTGCCTACGAGGTAAGGAAATGAGATGGTACTTTGCTGCCAAATATTATTTCCACTCAAATGGTCTACACTCACACATACGATGCAGAGTTGGAGTGCAGACGAGTAGGGGTGTGGCACTGGCAAGAAATCCTGGGTCCAGAACCTAGTGGTGTTTATCACCTGCCAACCATCCCCAGATTTGGCTTCAGGTGAACTTGCCTTCTGTCCACCCCCAGCCCAGCTTAGGCACTGCGGTGAACCCTGTAACCTCTACTCCAGCTGGGTATGGGATTGGCTCCAGCCAAGCTGGCCACGGAGGTGCTTGGCCTCTGTCACCCAGGGACACCCTGTGACCCGGTCAGGACTGCCGAGAAGACACATGGCTTAACAAAACTTCTAATTAAAACTGCTCTAGTTAAACATTTATGCATTGGACATTAGGTTTTTAACAAGAATTTACACCTAATATTTAGTAATCCTTTACACTGTTACATAAAATACAGATGACTTGAAAATACATTGACGAACTAAATGTCTCAGAAATATGCTTCAGGTCTGCTGTTGCAGCAACAGAATAGCCTGACAAAATAGCTTAAAAGGTTTTTATTAAGTATATATAATATTACAGGGTAGTATTTACAAAGTTATGCTTTTTTTAAATAAAAAAGTACTTTTGCAAAGATTGCAGATATTCAAAGCTTCAAACAGTGATAAATTGATTTAATACATATAAAAAAAACCTTTAACGATAACACAGCTGTAAAACAACTTTGGTCTTTAAATCACTGCAAAAAAATGGCTACTGACAAATAGCACACCTTTAATTGCTGTGCAAAAAAAGCCCCCAAGAGAGCACCTTGCACATAGCAACACTGGAGTTCTCTTTATCTGGAATGGTTAATAGGTATTTAAATGATGTGGGATCTCATTCTTAACAATGGCCTTGCTGTAAATAATGCTGTTTAATAAAAAAAAATGTTTTCCTCTTACCAATCACACTAACAATACTTTTAAACATTTTGCTGTTGTAGTCTTACAGAGAAACTCATTACAAATGCTTTGTCTTCCTCCAAAGAACAGATTTATGGAAAAACTAATCTTAAATGATCATAATTATGAGCTATCAAAGTTTAAAGCTAGAAAACTTCCTGGTCACTGCTCATCTCTTCAAAGTTAACTTGGATTATCCCTAGTAGCTACAGAAAATGACTTAAAAAGAAATCCCAGTGGTGTGACAGTTAGTGATTTTGAATATGTGATACACATGTAAACTAATGTTGCTAAATAAACCCTCAATCAAATAAAGTACAATGAAAAGATAAAAGGTCAGACAATTATTGTCCAGTTTCCAAAGACGGGTAAACAGAGGGTGATATATTTGCAGACATACAGCACTGAACCCCATTTTTGAATACCCATTGTAAGACAAGATAAATCTATAAAATTATATACATTTTAAACTTTTTTATTAATAAGATGGAGGAACAAACATCACTTTTGAGCTTTATTAACTCAGATCATAATCTGCTTGGTCACATACTATATTGATTATAGAGCAGTCTGGCCCCCTTATTTTAATTTTCTTGACATTTTCAAGAATCTAAATACAATGGACGTGGAATTGCCAGGTGGAAAATCATTACCATTTATGGAGGTCAGGGCCACATGAAATTCATCAAAAAAGAAAACTCTTTAGCTCACCCTATTAAAAATATTGAGAAACCTAAACGCAGCCAATCTCAACCATCAAGCTTGTGTACCGAATGTCTAATGTATGCAAAACACTGCAGGGAAGAAAGGAGAAAAGAATAACTCTCACTAGGGAAGCAATTTTAAGTCGAGAACAATAGAAAAACCCCAACCGAGCTAAGCAGAGATACATGAAGCACCAAGGAAGGGTGAGTAAGAAATGAAAGCTGCTGGATGGATGGGAACAGACTGCAGAGGACATCCAGGGGAGGAAGGGCTGGAACAGAATTTTTGAAAGAGAAGAAAAATTAATTTGGTCAAAAGTCCTGGAAAGGCTGTTGCAGAGAATGATAGTGTCACTGTGAGAACAATACAAGTGAATGGAAGTGATAGCAAAATGAGGAGCAGAGAGTAAAACACATGTCATGGGGCAAAACAGACATAGCACTCAAAATGCAGCTAGCAATTTAAATTGATGTGGCAGAAACCTGGAGCCATTATCAGTCTGATTTAAAGATAATGAAGTGGCCCAATGATGGCCAGGCTAGACGACTCCGGATGCTGTGGTCCCCTGTCCAGAGAAGCTGACAGCAGTCAGAGAAGAGCTGATTTCTGCTGGTGCCTCCCCTGCTGCCTCTCATGGCATTGTATGGGGCAGTGAACACCTTAGAAGACAGGCAGCATTAAAGGGGACACAACAGATGGTCATGCCAGGGTTAAACCCCAAATAGGGGAGCATTTACTATGTATCAAAACAGACAACTTTAGTTCATAAAAAATTGGACTGTAAAGATTTTCGTACCTTTCTTAACGGAGAGTAGGAATTTAGATTTTTTAAAGCCCATCTGCTTTTCCCCCTCTTTTCATCACAACTGATTTCTAAAGTAACAAACAATAACAGCAAAGTGTAAATATTTCCAGAGGAAAAAGGGGAGTCGGAGCCATCAGATTTGTATAAAGGGATACAGCTCCCTCTCCATATACTAGTATTTTGGACAGTTACACAACTGAGGAGGAGAAAAGAACACGTATGAAATTGTTTTTTTTCAAAAAGAGCTGTTTCGATAGTGTGTTCAGTTTCTGAGAGGGCGTAGCAGGTCGTTAAGTTTAGGTTTGTCATGAGCAAACCATTTGGTCCCAACAGGAGATATTACAATAAATTTGGCATGAAAGAGGCACATGGAAACATTTAGTGGACTAAGAAACAACTATTAGTGATGCCACTACAAATATGAATGCCTTATTACACAAAGAGGAATAATTACTAGTATTTTAGATGATATTGGTGAGCAGTCAAAAGCTTTTCAAATTACCTAGAAGTTTTTTAAGTTTTAAGTGATCAAATATTTGCATCAATATGATTCCACCCAATAAGGACCTTCATTTTTAAAATGCTTTTTTCTAAAAGTACCAAGTTAGCATTTGCTCTCCTGCAGGTACTGCACTTTGTCCTAACAGAAGAGGCATGTGCCTACCTTACACATGTGCACAAACAACACACGCCCACAAACGAGGTAAAAAACAAGTGCTATTAATCTAAAAATACTCCAGGCGATCACAACTGTCAGAACGTTAATTTTCTGCTAAGGGGGCAGGGTGGTGGGTAGGAAATGTGGCAGTGTTTTCTTTTCAATCTCAGGGAGGAGAGCAGGAGGCAGGACTACAGGAGGGAGGTGATGAGTTTCATCATGCAACAGAGACGCAACAGGAGTGAAACTGCCCCTCAAAGGAGAGCAGGCCTCAGGCCTGATGGACACACACATTATGTTGCCATGCAGGAGACTCAGAGTTCAGATTTCAGTCTTGCTTTTTCATGCCTCCAATCAGAAAAGAAGTGAAGAAACACTGTAGATTTTTGCCTTCAAATCAGAGGAAGGGAATACATATGTTACAACCATAGCTATTTTTTGCTGAAAGGTGTGAACACAGTGCTCTGAGAATAAGTCTGGCTCCTTTCTGAAATGATCTACCATGTCATTGGACCACGTTCAAAGAGGAGAAAAGGTGCTACATCTTGTACAGCAGAAGCAAGTTAACATGGGAACAAGACAAGGTACAAAGGGCCGTGTGAACAAAAGAAAACCACATCCATTCATCAATGTACCCTAAGTCTGGGAGGCTCTATCACACTGTGTGTTGAAGGGGGAATGTGTAAATGGCAACCCCCAAGAATGAAGACCACTAGCTCCATCACTATTACAGCACACATAGGTGATGTATAAGGTGTCGTCACCAAATTCTTGTCTCTATGTAAGTCACTATTCAACTGATCCAGAAGTAGCAGATACATTATTCAGCTACAGAATAACTGCCAAGGCTGCTGGAACCTGAGTTTACTAATGTTTGATGGAAGCCACTGTTTTTCATAGCCATCTCTGAGTAGCCACCAGATTAGTGCTAGGTAATTCTCACCCAGAACCAATTTAAACCTAGTTAAGAAATCCTGGGAGTTGAAAGTTTCATTCTTGGAAGTTGCCCCCCCCCTACTTTTGCCCCTAATTGAATAAAAATAACAACAGAAAACTAGATCTCAACTGGGCACACAACACAGATCATACTTCTTTTATTAACTAAATTACAGCTGCTTTGAATAAAACTGGAATAATCATTTATGGGTCAATGACTTTTCTCCCACAGATGAAAACCAGTTACTTTTTTTTTTCTTCTTCTTCCCACCAGTGAATCGTCAAAGGCCATGGTGCTTAAACACAAGTGTATTCCTTCACGTCCTGACTCTCCAAATCAGAGTTCATCATTCTGCTTCAGTTATTCTGGAAAATTAAAAATGGACATTTTGTTGTCACTATTCAGGTTATTATCTTTGCACTGAGAAGTATTTAGGAAAAATCTGGAATTGTTTCATATATCTAGCATCTAAAAATAATCCATCTGTCTTCCTATCTATCTGCAAAGGTCAAAGATAAAAAACAAGCAAATAAGCAGTATGATGATCTTCTTTTGTCGAGTGAGCTGCAGAAAAGCTAAGTAACATTTATTTTTCAAAGCAAAATATATTCATCCTAGGATAATATTCTATCCTCCAGTTTAGATCTACACTATTCAATTAAATGTGATCGGGTGTAGGTCGAAAAGAAAATCCTCTGTACATTGCCTTGGCATGTACCCTGACCCTCATTCATTTACAAGGCAGGCACATTTACAAGTGTTAAATAAGTGTCAGCTAAGAGTCCATCACACAGACATTTAACAAATAAACTCTCATCAGCTAAGTACTAGAATAATTAAAAGGATTTTCAATAATCATCATAGGTTTCATGTGTCATAAAAAAATTTAAGGCACAAATTGCTTTATGTCTCTTGCTACAATGGTTAACAATATGTAACACATTTTAAGGGAAATTAACAAAGTAAGAGGCACTCAAGATTCTTATATATTAGCTTTTCTGAAAATAGAGAAAAGTTTAGTTTCCACATACAACCATAGAAAAATGACACCACAGTAGGAAAATGAAAGAGCAAAGAAACAGAACAGGACAGTGGAATCTGAACAAGGCTAAACCATGCCATGCCATGATTCCAGATACCATTCTGTTTTAGAGGCAGTGGCTTGTACAACAAAGCATGGATTTAAAGGCTGCAACACAAACCCCCAAAATGGAATCATTCTATTGCTCTTTGCTGAATGCAAGCCTAAACATTGTTTTAAATCTAGTGCACGTAGTATTGGAACATTTCTAACCTTGTGCAAAAATTAATTGTACCCAGGGGAACAAAGCCTTCTGTGCTAAGTACTTCACTGTATTAGTGAAGAGAGCAGGTAGGTCACAGACTTTAAAATGGTAAATTAAAAAGCAAACTATTTACATCAGCAGCGGATGTAAATCCCTTCAAATGGGAAGGGGATTAAGAAACAGAGGGCTGGGAGGAGGAAGAGTGGTGATGAAAAAAGAATGAAGACATGTCATGCACATGCACCAGCTCCACACAGGGCTGTACACAATGTGTAGTGCAAAGGGGGATGGAGAAAAAGCTTTTTCATATCTTCCTTTGTGATCAAACTTTAAGAGGTTATATAAGCCCTGAGTAAAAAGTCAATGTTAAAAAAGCATAGTTATTAAATGCCAATGGAACTAAGGACTAATGGCATATTAAGATTAAAAAATGAACTCAACACTCAATATCGCAAACAATTAAGAATTAATAAATATATGGCTTTGAAATATGTGATAAAGATTATAAGTCATTATTAATCTAGAGATCCAAAAAAAGAAGCAAAGGCTGGAGCAACTAAACAACTTCCTCTCTCATCCTTAGAATGAAGTTCTTGCTTAGAAAAGGAGATATATTACTTCCCCATGGGTAAAATGCAACAAAATCACCAAAAGGACAAAAGAAACTGTCAAATGGCAAAGATTTGTGCCAGATTATTAGTGTACTTGATGAAAACCATTTTAAATTAGAGTCAATAAGTGCTGAATCTGAGAAGAGTTTCACGGAAAGTGCTGCAACTCTGTATGTGCAGTTTTACAGTTTTTAGCAAAGTAGATTTATTTTTATGATTTGACAGTGTTCTTTTCATCAAAAAAAGGATAAACTTTCAAGAAGCTTTTTGCTTTCTTTTCACTGTCCATATTTCAACTAATCTATACTAATAGTCGTATTTTATACTTACCCTCATTCATCATTCCTTTTGATTCTTTAAATGCTAAGGATTAGTAACAAGCCAAGGAAATAGTTAGTAAAGTTCCACAATCAGAAAACATTTAAAAATAAATAAATAAATAAGTAGCAACGTCATGTCAGTTGTTCTACAAATACATAGCCATTTAAAGCTATCAATTTTTGTTAAAACATTTCTATGGATGGCATTCTCAGCACCCAAAAAAAGAGATTCAACTAGCAAACAGATCTAGATTTGCACAGAAAGAAAGTGAGTTTGGTCTCACTCCAGTTGACAGCTTGCATCTTTCTGAGATTTACGAATTAGATGGAAGTAACTGAGCTTCTTCCCTACTCAGGCACTATGCTTCATTCTGGCCAGCACAGCAGGGCAATGATGCCCTGGCCCCAAAAACTAAGTAGCTGGGGAAAGCAACTCATCAGGGATGCAAAGTAGTATGTATTTTCCCAAGTGAAAGAATACTATAAAAGCAAAATTCCCACTTTAAATGTGTTAAATAAATAAAGATGAAAGCAAGCAGGGAAAAAAAATCCCTCCCCAAGATATACATGGACATTCTAACTTCCCTGAGGCCAGTTCAAATTACGATCTGAAAATGGATGAAGAAGAACACATACCATTAAGGGGTTCCTCTACAGCTTTCTGGAAAATATGTAAAATATATTTACATAAAATGTAACTTACTTTATGTTTTTTATACTAAAACTTATATATACTGATGACTGTAAGCAGTGAATCCAATAGTCTAAAACCAAAATAAGGCAATAAATGCGGAAGCAAAGCTGACAAAAGATAGTTAATAGTTAATAGTATTATTCTTTTCATATCCTTTTTCTATGCAGTTTCCCAGCCTACCCACCTCCCTCAGTTCAAGGAACATGACTTCCTACAAAACTATTAAAAGCAAACATGAAAATGGCAACAACAGAATAAACAATATAGTTAAACAAGACATAGAAGTGAAACGAGACTATTTTCAAGTGATGAAAATTGAATTCAGTAATAGGGAAAGAAAATTGGTAGGATGTAAAGGTCCAATGGTTGAGCTATCTCTAAGAGGCACTTTAGAAACTGCTGGCTGTTTGTAACCAACGCAGCTATGGTACCAATCTTTTCAGAATAAACAGCCAGGGTGACACAAACACACCGTGCGCCAACCTGCCCTTTAGCCTTGGCAGACAGAGGAGTCCTTCCTGCCACAGACAGGATGCTCTCTCGGGGACTCCAGACAGATCCATCATTGATCTTTTATAGGAAGCTGACTATAGTATAGTGCTCTCCAGATCTTATTTCCATAAAAGAGCTCTTGAGCTTGTCACTGGAATGAGTACGTATTTATAAAGACTTTTTCCTTCTCCTCACTTATTCCCTCCAAAACTTGCAACTTTCCTTGCAAGTTTTTCAGAGAGTTTATAAGGTATCCAGAGAAACTTACTGTACAGTTTTCAGGAAAAAAAAAATGCTTATAAAGTAGGACAGGGGTGAATCACAACTCATGAAAGATTTCTCCCAGCAATATAAACATTTATTTTATAGATCTAATTTTAATATAGTCAATTGAATATAAATTTATCTTCCTCGGTTTTAGGTTTGAAATTCTGATTGAATGTATTCACATGAAATGGATCTGAGAGAGGAACCACTGTGTTGGAAGCAGCTTCCTTCAGATGCAAGGGCTAATAACCATTATTCCTATGCTTAAGTTTTCCACTTCTACATGAACTATAGGAAGTCAGTACAATCTTAAGCGATCACTTATTCCAACCCATTGATACTCAAATAACCAAACCTCAGTTTCAAAACAGAATTGGAGCCATTCATGCAAAGGTCATGAAGTGACTTCAACATTATTTAATTTGCATGAAACTAAACATTAAGCAGAACAGTTCAGTAGTCCAATTATCATTCTAACCCATCAACTGATCATTCCAAATTCACTTAATAAAATTCAACTTACCCTAGGAGGTTGTATAGTCCTCTGATTGGAAGCTGATGTAAAATAAAAATAGGAATATAAATTTAGTAAATGAAATAAACTAAGGCAATGTAATGCTTAGTTTTAACATAAAATGCTCACTGATAAAATGGAGGAGTGCCAGAGACTCCAATGAAAGAGTTCCAATTTTGATAGTCTATTTAAAAATATAGAATATTTTTGACTATATGTATTGGTAGAAGCAAACAAAGTGAGCAACCCACCTATGTCTAGTACCAAACACACACACACTTTCTCATCAGTGTGTGCCATTTTCCCCCCAAACCAGCCACTCAAAAAAAAAAATGCTATCACCGATCACCCGTCATGGTCTCCAACCCTCCCCACCCTCCCCCCAGATGTGGACAAACTGGCAATAACCGGCCTCCCATCTGCTGCACTTCACACACTGCTCAAGTTTCTTGTAGCCCAGTTCCCACACATCTTTCCAGTTATTAAGGCTCTAGATAACTAACACACCAAAAAAACCGAAAGAAATGTAGACCCCTCTGGTTTTAGAAAGTTATTCTAGATAGCTAGTTCCTGTCAGTCAAGCCCTCTCCTATGCAGTATTCCCTGCTTGCTCTTGTGAGTTTCCCTTCACACTGTTTCTGAATGGGTTACTGAAGATGAAGGATACAGGGAATATAAGGAAGACATAACTTTCCTCTAAAAAGCAAGGAAGGAGGCCCCAGAGCAGCTAAAGCTTGTTCTTAATATGCAATCAGAGACCTGTAGACATGAAAACACCTGCCAGCAACATTCTCTGAATGACTTAGTAAGAGGGGTTATTCTATTATACTATTCTAATATTCTTTGTCTATACAGAATTTTCCGTCTCATCCATCTGCCTCTCAGTTAAAGAAACCCTGACTTCTCGAAAAAACACTAAAGAATGTAAGCATACAGATAACAACAACAGAAAAAATAGTATAGCTAAATGAGAGATGGAAGTACAACAGAATCATTTACAAGTCAGATCTCTAGGGTTTCCCTGGAACCCAGCCTAGGCAACGGCACTGGATGTGTTTATTAGCAGACAAAGGTTAGCCACAGGACCGCTTTTGGGCTCTGTGTTATTTACTTATTACTACTCCTTCACCCCTACTCCATTAAGCTTCTCGGGCTGACCGGAAATGAGGTAGATTTTGACCCAAGCTTGCTATCTGTGGGCCACACTGGCAGGGATCTCTCCAACAGGACAATGGACATGGGCTTGCCAAATGAGTTTCTTGCTCCCACTGGAATCTGAAGAGGAGTGATACAAAGACTAAAAAGTTGGTGATGGGAAGGGAAGGTGAAAAGAAACAGGACATAAGAAAGAATCAGCTCAAAAGTTTAGAGCTACAGGCAAGAAAAGCTATGAGAAGACAGGAATGGGACAAAATGGCATAGAAAAGCTGAGCTAGCTGGGTAACAGGTGAAGAATCAAAGGGAGAAGAGCTCAGTATGCATGAGTGGCAAAAAAACAACAACTATGTGTTGGTGCAGAGAGGACAGGTAGTGACTTAATCCTTAGTTGGCTCCTTCCAACTGTTAAACTGCACACTGCCCATTTTGAGGCCAGACAGTAGCTGCCCTTGTGACCTGACTATCTCCACTACTCTCCCTTGGAAGAGTGGTTTGTTCTTTAGATCCAAATATGAAGGCAACTTCCTTTTAACAGAATAATGGGTTGAAGTAATCCTGTTTAACAGCCTCCAAATTAAAAAGGCAGAATGACAGAACTTTGATGGGACCACTGAGAGTGTTACATGTATATACAACTGATTTCAAAAAAACCACACCCTCTAATAAATGTTGTAAAGGAAAAGAGAACCCAACAGCTATCTAAAATTCTGACTGGTACTAGGAAGGGTCAGAGATAATACATTAGAAATTATATTTTTGAGCTCACTCATGTTTATCAGAATTAAGAACTGATAATTACCTCTTTCCCCCTAATAATGTTTATATGTGTAGATATCTGTATCTATCTTTCACATGCTACTACACCAAGTTATGTTTCCAACCCAGTCTCACCTTATAAAATTAAAATACACTTTTTTTTTTTTTTTTTTTGAGACAGGGTCTCACTTTGTAGTTCAGGCTGGCCCTGAGCTCACTATGGATCCCAGGCAGGCCTCGAACTCAGCAATCCTTCTGCCTCTGCCTCCCGAGTGCTGGGATCACAGGCGTGAGCCACCACGCCCGGCTAAAATACACTTTTTAAATATACTGAAATCAAATGCAGTTAAAGAAGGTGAAAATCAAAATCTCTCTGTTAACGATTAAGGCTAGAAATTTAAACTTGGAAATAATGAAAGACATAAAAGTTAAAATTTTCAGGGAGACATCAATTCATGTTTAAAGAGAGACTTTTTTTTTTAAGCTGAGAATTTCATTGTAAATCAAGACATTTTCTAAAACAGGACATCTCCAATGAGTAAAAATTATTTTGGAAATATTTACAACTTTTATTTCCTGATCAAAATGTTCAAATTTGCAACCTTAATGTTACACATATTCAGATTTACAGTGTCAGATCATATAAGCAAAATGTAAGATTTTCCTAGTCTATCACATTATTTAAAGAGCAACTTTCCTGTACCTTTTCGCTTCTTGCCTTTCAACTGACCGAAGGTATCTTTCTGCACTCTGGCATTAGACAAGTTGATTTGAAAAGTTAATTTAGTATATTTTCAAAATATTAATGAAATTGAACCAAATTCTTAATTTACATATAGTATATTTATATATCACACTATGATAAAGAAAAACTAATTTGGGGAACTTGTAGAGATTTTACTTTCACACACATTTTACTATAGTAACCTTTGCAAGTGCATGATATCACAGGCCTCTTGGGATGTCACACACTGAGGAAGACGGCAAGATCTAGGGGTGGCAGCCAAGCAATGCCATCCCCCCCGGGGACAGCATTGGCAGACTTCAGGCAACTCTACTGAAAATTACTCTCCATTGGATGTGGAAAGCATGGGGAAGCACAGGAATGGAAAAGGAAGCAACTGAGATAGTGAGAGATAAGAATTCAGAGCTCACTATCAGTCAAAGACACCTAGTATCATTTCACTAGGGTTTTGTGAATATGCAGTTCACACCCTGCCCTTAAGCACCATGGGGGGGGCGACAAAATCAGTGATTCTTTAAGAACCAAAGATACAGTGACTGGAAGAGGGGAACAAATACACAATATATGTCAACATTCAAGATGCTCACTATAGGTACCACATGAATGCCAGTCCACTTAAGATATCTTAATTGTGTTTTAAGGACTTAAGTGGGATAAATTTTCACCAAGAATCAACTAAGCTTATAAAATGCCTGAGCTAAAGACAGGTAGGTTTTGTCTATTTCAATTATATATTTAACAAGCATTAATTAAAGGACAATGGAAGAAATATAACAGCACCAAACTTTGTCATCATAAGCTAAAGTTCAGAAATAAAAGTAGTATTTCTTTCAAAGTATTATACAAGTCATATAGTAAACTTCTTGACTATAACAACTCAAATTTCGTATTAACTTTTGGAAACATAAAGGTCACCCAAACCAAAGTGAAGCACTGATTTTTTTCATCTCATTAATTTGGGTGGTGAAGTTTTACTTCATCATGGAGAAACTGCTGTACATCAGATTATAGTGAGTACAGCTCAAGTAAGGCAACATACTAGTTCTTGGCACTACTAAAAGCATCTATTTCTCTATATAGTCAATATAAGATTTATGCAGAACTTCCCTAGTTGGAAACTGGCAAATCAAATAACAAGGCTAACACAAAAGAGCTAATTCCACACTTACTAAGAATTGATTTAAAAAAGAAGTAAAATCGTAAACCTAAAAACAAACATGAAGTTATGCACTAGAAGTCCTGTTCTTGAAATCAGCACGACAGATTTTAATTGTCAATTTCTGTTTTTTTCAGGACTGTTGATGTGTGTGAACAGTGTACAAGAACTTCAAGTGAAATACAGGTCTATTCCAAAGAGCTCTACCGTAGAAATAATAGAACCATTAAGAATCCCTCTCTATTAATTCAAATGGATCCTTCAAAAATATTTTCCTCTAATCGGTTTAGAAAGTCTTTATAGTCTACAATATAATACCACTTTCTTCTAAAGTCCTTTATAATCCAAACTTTTCAGTAATTCATAGACTTCATATACCATTAGGAGGCAGAAACTTTCCTGATCACGTTCACGAGGGAACCATATTTCATATCTCATGTACGACTGTCCCACCAGGCAGGGTGGGGGAAATCAGGTCCTCATTCCAATGGTATTTTTCTCATTTTTACAGTTATCAATACATTCTTTTGGCCCTAAAACCACGTTCTGTTATATCTAAAATTCTTGGCTCAGTAAAACTAAGGTTGACTTACCCACAAATTTCATATAAACTAGTCCAAGTAATTCTGCTAGAGCTATGATACCCAAACCTGAAATCAGAAGAGGACCATGCACTGGTACACATGCTGCAAAAACAAATGAAATCTTCTATTAGAAACTCCTTTAAATGACTAAGATTTTAAAACAAAATTGACAATGAGTAATAATGTTTTGAGCCTAATTCCTGTTCTAATGATAGACAAATAAAAATTATGCACATATTGATAACAGAAATTATCTATTAACTCTGTCAAATAAATTAACTCCAAATTCTTATCAGAAGAAAAGCCCGTCTTTTCACTACACAACCCTTATCATATCAGAACTAATGAAAAAGTGTAAAAGTCTAAAGCTCCAACATACTCGTGCCTGGTTATTTTACAAACTTTTCCAAATATGTAGACCCAATAGGTTGGCTGATGAAACAGTGCACACATGCACAACATTCTTGTAGTATGTGGAAAATACCATTCTTACTGTGGGAAAAATAAAAAAAAAATTTAAAAATGTTTACAACACCAGGTGGTGGCAAGTATGTGGAAAAAACAGGAAGTTTCATTCATTGGTGGTGGTAATTTTGCATTAGAACCAGTGGGTCTGGAAGCTTGTTACAAAACTAACCATGCCTCAGCATGCAATCCAGAAACTGCACTCCTTGGTATTTCACCACATGGAGTTGAAAATTTACATCTATGCAATTCCAGGAGGCACAAGGATGTCCACAGCAATTTTATTCATAATCACACAAAACTGAAAGCAACCATAATGTCTCTCAGTAGGGGAATGCATGCACCATCTATGGTGTATCTACACAACAAGGTATTACTTAGCACTAAAAAGCACAAACTGTCATGCTACAAAAAGACTGGAGGAAACTTAGATTCATATTTCTAAGCGAAAGAAACCCACATGGAAAAAATATATATTGACTCAAACAGCCACAAAATACAAAACTATGAAGTTAGTGGAAAAGTCAGTGTTGGCAGGAGATTACTGGGGGGAAGGAATGCACAGTGGAGCACAGGGCCATTTTAGAGCAATTAAAATGTTCTGCTATTGTTAGGGATACATGCCATTGTACATCTGTCATAGCCACAGCATGTACGACATCAAGACTAAGCAGTAACAGAAGTGATGGAATTTGAGTAATTTAGTGATGTGTCAAGAGGCTGGCTTGTCATTGATTGTAACAAACGTACAGTCTGGTGTGGGATGTCAGGGAGCTGTGGCTGTGCAGAATGTAGGAGAGGGTTGAGAGTGTATGGAAATTCTCTGTAACTGTCACTCAATTTTGTTGTGATTGAAAACCACACTTGTAAAAGGGCTATCTATTTAAAGAAAAGAAAGAAAAAGAAGAGCTATCCCTAAAAGCAATCTAAACTAAGCCTACAGAAGGATGTGACTCTCACCTGTGACACAGAGACAGAGTCCAACCACAGCGAGTACATAGCCCAACACCTGAGTGATCAGTATGGCAATGGTGAAAGAGGTCATCCCGAATGCTGGGGGAGGAAAAGGACACAATAGAAGTGCACTGAGAGTTTCATTTACTACTACTTGTGCTTGATTCAATCAAGAGTGAGGTCCTGAGACCAAAGACAGACCCTGTGCTTCCTTCTCACATGAGATGGTCAGTGTTTCTCCAGTGATCTGAATCTTCTACACATGTATTAGCTCCAGACTCAGAGACATCATGGCCTTATATTGTCAGTAATTTACACAGGAATGCCACAGAGAGTCTAAGACCCACAGTCAAAGTGATTCTTTATTAATATCAACAAATATATGCTAGGGATTTGCTGTTAAAATGTGCAGAAAATGATACTAAGTATGTACTTAGCAAAATCATACTATCTTTAAGACTACAGGGTCGAAGTTTGCCAATAACTAACATAAGTGTTTTACTATTTGTAATTTGCAATGCCATCTGGAAGAACTAGTCTTTAATGCAAAGGCTTAGCAAAAGAAAAATAATATATTTAATACTAACTTCTAAATATAAAAGCTAAAATTAGAATATACAGATAGTCATTAAAAATTATATAGCATAATTTACAATGGTGCTAACTGCTAAGAAAATTTTCATATTAAATGTTAAAATCATTTTTCACAAAATAATTAACTATCCTGAAGATCTAACCTTAAAACCTTATGTATGCCACTAAGGATGTGATAGAAAATCTCTAATAAACCAACTTTTATTATTATTTTTTTTAATTGAATTCTTTATTGGTACAATTTATATACATCTCAAAATCACATATAACATTGGGAAATTTGTACCAGTATATGCCACAAGTTAATTCTCATTTTTACCCATATCCCTACCCACTCCCCCCTCCTCCCCCCTTTATACATGCTCTTTTATTTTCTTTCTGTATCATATTTATTCCTTCCCC